>CM042406.1:30885833-30888333 GCA_023634145.1 Thymallus thymallus
GTCCCATTCAAAATCCAATTTTCCCTAACCCTAAACCCGTACCCTTACCCTAACCCTAACCATAACCTTAACCTGAAAACCTAACCCTAACCCTAAACCTAACCCTACACTCTTAGAAGTAAAGGTGCTATCTAGAACCTAAAAGGGAACCCAAAATACATGGAACCCAAAATAGTTCTGCCTGGAACTAAAAAGGGTTCTTCAAAGAGTGTAGCTCCTAACCCTAACCTTAAAACCAACCCTAGCTCCTAACCCTAATTCTAAGCCTAGCATTAATTCTAACCTTAACCAAAATAAAAACTAGAAATATAATTTGACCTCGTGGGGACTAAAATAATTTCTCCAGCTGGTCACATTGTTGTTTGTTTATTATTCTAGTGGGGATGTCTGTTCCCCACAAGTATAGTTAAACACGTCCAGACGCACGCATTCACACGTATGCCGCACACACACACACAAGACTATAAGGGGAATGAGATGACCCCATGTTAAGGCTAGATGGAGGTGCACTTCGCTGCTCTGACAATATATACATTACCCTTATCTCAGTGTCTGTCTCTATATATCTAGCTACTGTTCTGTCTGTCTCTATATATCTAGCTACTGTTCTGTCAGTCTCTCTATATCTAGCTACTGTTCTGTCTGTCTATATATCTAGCTACTGTTTTGTCTGTCTCTATATATCTAGCTACTGTTCTGTCTGTCTATATATCTAGCTACTGTTTTGTCTGTCTATATATCTAGCTACTGTTTTGTCTGTCTCTATATATCTAGCTACTGTTCTGTCTGTCTATATATCTAGCTACTGTTCTGTCAGTCTCTATATATCTAGCTACTGTTCTGTCTGTCTATATATCTAGCTACTGTTCTGTCTGTCTCTATATATCTAGCTACTGTTCTGTCTGTCTATATATCTAGCTACTGTTTTGTCTGTCTCTATATATCTAGCTACTGTTCTGTCTGTCTCTATATATCTAGCTACTGTTTTGTCTGTCTCTATATATCTAGCTACTGTTTTGTCTGTCTCTATATATCTAGCTACTGTTCTGTCTGTCTATATATCTAGCTACTGTTTTGTCTGTCTCTATATATCTAGCTACTGTTCTGTCTGTCTATATATCTAGCTACTGTTCTGTCTGTCTCTCTATATCTAGCTACTGTTCTGTCTGTATCTATATATCTAGCTACTGTTTTGTCTGTCTCTATATATCTAGCTACTGTTCTGTCTGTCTCTATATATCTAGCTACTGTTCTGTCTGTCTATATATCTAGCTACTGTTTTGTCTGTCACTATATACTGTATCTAGCTACTGTTTTGTATGTCTCTATATATCTAGCTACTTTTCTGTCTGTCTGTATATCTAGCTACTGTTCTGTCTGTCACTATATACTGTATCTAGCTACTGATCTGTCTGTCACTATATATCTAGCTACTGTTCTGTCTGTCTATATATCTAGCTACTGTTCAGTCTGTATGTCACTATATATCTAGTTACTGTTCTCTGTCTCTATATCTAGCTACTGTTCTGTCTGTCACTATATATCTAGCTACTGTTCTGTCTGTCACTATATATCTAGCTACTGTTCTGTCTGTCTGTATATCTAGCTACTGTTCTGTCTGTCACTATATACTGTATCTAGCTACTGATCTGTCTGTCACTATATATCTAGCTACTGTTCTGTCTGTCTATATATCTAGCTACTGTTCAGTCTGTATGTCACTATATATCTAGTTACTGTTCTCTGTCTCTATATCTAGCTACTGTTCTGTCTGTCACTATATATCTAGCTACTGTTCTGTCTGTCTATATATCTAGCTACTGTTCAGTCTGTATGTCACTATATATCTAGTTACTGTTCTCTGTCTATATATCTAGCTACTGTTCTGTCTGTCTCTATATATCTAGCTACTGTTCTGTCTGTCTCTATATATCTAGCTACTGTTCTGTCTGTCTCTATATATCTAGCTACTGTTCTGTCTGTCTCTATATATCTAGCTGCTGTTCTGTCTCTATATATCTAGCTGCTGTTCTGTCTCTATATATCTAGCTGCTGTCTAGTTATAACTTTGTGTTTCTCCTCTACTCTTTTAATGTTTCTTTCACCTTTTTCTATCTCTATCTCTTTCTCTCTCTCTATTTCTTTCTTTCTCTTGTATTTATTTCTGCTTCTCTCTCTCCCTCCCTTTCTTTACATTAGCAAGTGGAAAAGGTTAGGGGTATTGTATTGGTTAGATGTGGAAAAGGTTAGGGGTATTGTATTGGTTAGATGTGGAAAAGGTTAGGGCCATTGTATTGGTTATATGTGGAAAAGGTTAGGGGTATTGTATTGGTTAGATGTGGAAAAGGTTAGGGGCATTTTATTGGTTAGATGGATCTTTGGAGAAAATAAAATCCTGCACACTGCACTTCCTTGGATGGGTGAGATGGCCTCAACAGACGTTGCATTTTCCACAGAATTCTACAGAAATGTAGGTGCTTTTCTTTGTTCAGCAAAGGGA
>CM042406.1:30890833-31055833 GCA_023634145.1 Thymallus thymallus
TTCACCATGATGAATGTGCTAGAGGTTTCATGATGCTTGTATAGAACATTTTAAGATTGTTCCATACATCAGTTGGCGTCTCTATAAGCTTTAATAGGAGGTCCTGAACCTAGCATGAAAGCGCATCCTTGTAGCTGTGTGTGCTAATATTGTCAAAATGTTTGCCTTGGGGTAATTTGAGCCAATAGACATGGGGTAAGTTGAGTTGAGCCAATGGCAAGTTTAGCAAATTGAAGTGTTTCCTTCCCAGGTGTAATGCAAGGCAAGACATATCGCTGAGATATGAGGTAACGGCTTATGTTAAAAGTGTTTTAAATAAGTACTAAGTGTTTGTAAAGTGGATGCTACCATGATTATGGATAATCATGGCAGCATTCACATTCATATAGAAGTCTTTAGAAACATATTCTATTCTTATATACAATAAAAGTGACTCCAAAATGAGACAATACATTATTTACCATTAATTTCTATTGGGCACAAAATACTCTGAAACACAAACAAAACAAACAGCCAATGCATCCAACAAGTTTGTAGAGTCATGAGCTTGATGTAGTCATTGTGTGCAATGAATACGGCACCAAATTGACTACTTTAATACACATATAATTGAATTTGTCCCAATACTTTCGGTAATTTCTAAATGGTTCACCCGATATGGATGAAAATACCCTCAAATTAAAGCTGACAATATGCCCTTTAACCTCATAGTCATTGTATCATTTCAATGCTTTTGGTGCTCACCGTATTTTTACACTACGCCTACCCCAAACTATTCAATAACATTCAATATTGTATTCTGTCTCTGTTGTCATTCAGTTAAGCCTGTACTCGATCGAACGCTGTTTCCACGTCATTCCAATGAAATTACGTTGAACCAACGTTGAATAGACGTTGAATTGACGTCTGTTTCCACTTTTATATTTATGTTTATTGGTTACCTTGGTAATGTATAGCGCACAACCTGTGTTCAGTTGACTAGAAACACAGTTTGGCCTTTTAGCACAGGGAGGTTCAAGAGGCCAAACCAGCTGTCCTTTAGACTGGGGTAAGTTGAGCCATTTGTTACATTCAGAATCAAATATATTATTATATCTAACAAAGATATCTACACATGTTTCAGGATGTTGTGTATCCCAGGAAATAATCAGAATTGTAAACATTACAGTTTTGTTTTTTTGATAAAAGGCCAAACTGTATTTCTAATCTACTGAACACAGGTTGTGCGCTATACATTACCAAGGTAACCAATAAAAATAAATATAAAAGTATAATGTAAATATCATGTAAATCATGTAAATATCATGTAAATCATGTAAATATCATGTAAATATCATGCAAATCATGTAAATATCACGTAAACCATGTAAATATCATGTAAATCATGTAAATATCATGTAAATATCATGCAAATCATGTAAATATCACGTAAACCATGTAAATATCATGTAAATCATGTAAATATAATGTAAATCATGTAAATATCATGTAAATATCATGTAAAGGCCCTATCGCCAATCTGCTGAGTGTAAGCCAGTGGAGGCGGCTCAGGGGGGGTGGCTTATAATAATGGCTGGAACAGAGCGAATGGAATGGCATCAAACACATGGAAACCATTCCACTCATTAAGGTGCCACCGAACTCCTGTGGTGTGAGCCTATACTAAATATAGCTGCGTTTACACAGGCTGCCCAATTCTCATCGTTTGCCAATAATTGGTCTTTTGACCAATCATATCAGCGCTTGCCAACAATTGGGTAAAAGATCAGAATTGGGCTGCTTGTGTAAATGCAGCCTACACGTAAACAGTGCTCGATACACTAATACAGTGGTTCCCAAACTTTGTATAGTCCCGTACCCCTTCAAACATTCCACCACCAGCTGCGTACCCCCTCTAGCACCAGGGTCAGCGGACTCTCAGATGTTGTTTTTTGCCACCATTGTAAGCCTGAAACACACACACTATACGATACATTTATTAAACATAAGAATGAGTGTGAGTTTTTGTCACAACCCGGCTGGTGGGAAGAGACAGAGCTCTTATAGGACCAGGGCACAAATAATAATAATAATTTATTTATTATATTTATTATATATAAAACCTTACTTGTTCATCAAAAATGGTGAATAACTCACCGCAGGTTAAAGTGAAGGGTGTGCTTGAAAGGATGAACATAACTCTGCAATGTTGGGTTGTATTGGAGAGAGTCTCAGTCTTAAATAATTTTCCACACAGTCTGTGCCTGTATTTAGTTTTCATGCTAGTGAGGGCCGAGAATCCACTCTCACATTGGTACATGGTTGCAAAGGGCATCAGTGTCTTAACAGCACTATTGGCCAAGACAGGATACTCTGAGCACAGCCCTATCCAGAGATCTGGCAGTGGCTTCTGATTAAATTCAATTTTCACAGAACCGCTTGTTGCAATTTCGATGAGGCTCTCTTGTTCAGATATCGGTAAGTGGACTGGAGGCAGGGCATGAAAGGGATAACGAATCCAGTTGTTTGTGTCGTCCGTTTCAGTAAAGTACCTGCGTAATTGCGCACCCAGCTCACTCAGGTGCTTCGCTATATCACATTTGACATTGTCCATAAGCTTGAGTTAATTTGCACACAAAAAATAATTGAAAGACCTGTGTGTTGTCCTTGTTAATACAGACAGAGAAGAGCTCCAACTTCTTAATCATAGCCTTAATTTTGTCCCGCACATTGAATATAGTTGTGGAGAGTCCCTGTAATCCTAGAGAAAAAACATCACCCAGATAGGCCAGTCGTGTGAGAAACTCGTCATCGTGCAAGCGGTCAGACAAGTGAAAATTATGGTCAGTAAAGGAAACTTTAAGCTTGTCTCTCAAACCCAAAAAAAATACTTTGCCCCTTGATAACCAGCGCACTTCTGTATGTTGTAAAGCGTTACATGGTTGCTGCCCATATAATTGCGTAATGCAGAAAATAAGCAAGGGTTCAGGGGCCTTGCTTTAACAAAGTTAACCATTTTCACTGTAGTGTCCAAAACGTCTTTCAAGCTTGGCAGCAAGAGCCTCTCGGTGGATGCTGCAGTGTACCCATGTGGCGTCGGGAGCAACTGCGTGTACGCTCGTTACCACTCCACTATGTCTCCCTGTTATGGCTTTTCCGCCATCAGTACAGATACCAACACATCTTGACCACCAAAGTACATTTGATGTCACAAGCTGTCCAGTACTTCAAAAATATCCTCTCCTGTTGTCCTGGTTTCCAGTGGTTTGCAGGAGAGGATGTCTTCCTTAATTCAGCGGTAGCAGGAAGAATTAAGTCCTCCACAATAGTATGGGCCTTGCCTGTCCTAGCCACTCGGTAGCTCCCCATATAAGACTCTTCTAGCCCCTTCTTATTAATGGTATGTGTTGCTTTTATACGTCTTACTACTCGAAGGTCGTCTTAATTCTCCCTCCAAAAACTCCTGTGGCTTATTTTTCAAAGTGGCATGTTTCGTTTCTAAAAGGTTTCATTGAGTTGTGAGATAGTACTTTTGCACACTGAGAAAAGGCACTACTCCCAATGTAAGTGAACCCCAAATAAATGTAGTTCTCATCACATTTGCGCCTCTTTGATGGTTCAACGTCCCTGTCTGTTGTTCGGTGCTCTCCCGTGTAAGGGGGCAGAAGCTCTTAGGCTTCATCAGATTCACAACTGTGACTAGGCTACCTGTGTTTGACATTGTGTCGTTATTTCGCTGAACACTAGATGGTTTAATTTTATTTTTGGCAGTGAAACGAGGCTACTCAGGCGAGAAAAAAACATCACCCAAATGTATAGTCCCGTTGGAAAATCTAAATGGTCGGTTTGAAAATGTGAATCACATTTTTTATTTGGCGTACCCCCCGGCGGCATTGCGCGTTCGCCTGGCGGTATAGCCGCACTAATACAATCAGATCATGAAGCCTGCCTAATGACAAGGGATGTGTATAGTACAGTACATCGCGTGGCTGGTTCAAACGGCTGTTCTTGTTGTTTCCACCCTTTAAAACACCACATAGTTTCCTGCTTTGCTGCTCAGTCGCTCTCCCTTTGTCTTAATTGATAGAACTATGTGTGGTTACTTATTGCTTCCAACAACACCTCCGGATGTTTTCGCTCATCCCGCTCCTCACGACGTGGATTGGACCCCCTCTCTTGTTGGATATGCTTGGAATCAAAAATACAAATTAAATGACCTAATTGGATTCCCTGGGTCTGGTAAAAACAGATTTAAATTGATTGCAGGTAATTGTCTTTTGTGAGACCACCTTTTGTGAGATCTCCTTCCACCATTCAAGGAGGATTTAACCAAACCAATTAATTTTCTTGTGTATTTACAGTGCATTCAGAAAGTATTCACACCACTTGACTTTTTCCACATTTTGTTACATTACAGCCTCATTCTAAAATGTATTAAATAGTTTTTTCCTCCTCATCAATCTATACAAAATACCCCATAATGACAAAGCTGAAACAGGTTTAGATTTTTTTGCAAATGTATTAAAAAATACAAACTTAAATAGCACATTTACATAAGTTTTCAGATCCTTTACTCAGTTATTTTTTTTTAAGCACCTTTGGCAGCAATTACAGCCTTGAGTCTTCTTGGGTATGATGCTACAAGCTTGGCACACCTGTATTTGGGGAGATTCTCCCATTCCTCTCTGCAGATCTTCTCAAGCTCTGTCAGGTTGGATGGGGAGCGTTGCTGCACAGCTCAGGTCTCTCCAAAGATGTTCGATTGGGTTCAAGTCCGGGCTCTGGCTGGGCCACTCAAGGACATTTAGAGACTTGTCCCGAAGCCACTCCTGAGTTGTCTTGGCTGTGTGCTTAGGGTCGTTGTCCTATTGGAAGGTGAACCTTCGACCCAGTCTGAGGTCCTGAGCGCTCTGGAGTAGGTTTACATCAAGGATCTCTCTGTACTTTGCTCCGTTCATCTTTCAATCGATCCTGACTAGTCTCCCAGTCCCTGCCGCTGAAAAACATCCCCACAGCATGATGCTGCCACCACCAAGGTTTACCGTAGGGATGGTGCCATATTTCCTCCAGACGTGACGCTTGGCATTCAGACCAAAGAGTTCAATCTTGGTTTCATCAGACCAGAGAATCTTGTTTGGTCTGAGATTCTTTAGGTGCCTTTTGGTAAACTCCAAGCAGGCTCTCATGTGCCTTTTACTGAGGAGTGGCTTCCGTCTGGCCAATCTACCATAGAGGCCTGATTGGTGGAGTACTGCAGAGATGGTTGTCCTTCTGGAAGGTTCTCCCATCTCCACAGAGGAACTCTGGAGCTCTGTCAGAGTGACCATCGGGTTCTTGGTCACCTCCTTGACCAAGGTCCTTCTACCCCAATTGCTCAGTTTGGCTGGGCGGCCAGCTCTAGGAAGTTTACCACAGGTGGACTCCATTCAAGTTATATAAAAATCTCAATGATGATCAATGGAAACAGGATGCACCTGAGCTAAATTTCAAGTCTCATAGAAAAGGTTTTTTACTTTGTCATTATGGGGTGTTGTGTGTAGATTAAGTAAAAAAAAATGTTTTAAGCAATTTTAGAATAAGGCTGTAACGTAACAAAATGTGGAAAAGGGAAGGGGTCTAAATACTTTCTGAAGACACCGTATATTCCTGACATTGCTCGTTCTGATTATTCTTAATTTAAATGTTTTGGATTTGTGTGTATTGTGTATTGCTCTGTATTGTTGTGTATTGCTGTGTATTGTGTATTGATGTGTATTGCTGTGTACTGCTGTGTACTGCTGTGTATTGCTGTGTATTGCTGTGTATTGTGTATTGCTGTGTATTGTTGTGTATTGTTGTGTATTGCTGTGTATTGCTATGTATTGTTGTGTAATGCTGTGTATTGTTGTGTATTGCTGTGTATTGCTGTGTATTGCTGTGTATTGTTGTCTATTGTTGTGTGTTGTGTATTGACATGTATTGTTGTGTATTGCTGTGTATTGTTGTGTATTGTTGTGTATTGCTGTGTATTGCTGTATATTGCTGTGTATTGCTGTGTATTGCTGTGTATTGCTGTGTATTGCTGTGTATTGTGTATTGATGTGTATTGTTGTGTATTTGTGTGTATTGTTGTGAATTGTTGTGTATTTTTGTGTCTTGATGTGTATTGTTGTGTATTGCTGTGTATTGTGTATTGATGTGTGTTGTGTATTTTTGTGTACATTTGTGTATTGTCGTCTATTGTTGTGTATTGTGTATTGATGTGTATTGCTGTGCATGGCTGTGTATTGCTGTGTATTGTTGTGTATTGCTGTGTATTGCTGTGTATTGCTGAGTATTGTGTATTGTTGTGTATTGCTGAGTATTGTGTATTTCTCTGTATTGTGTATAGTTAGGTATTACTGCTGGAGCTACAAGCACACCCATTTCACTGCAATAACATCTGTAAATATGTGTACGTGACCAGTCCAATTTGATGACTAAGGGTTGAAAGATCCCCCTCACTTCTCAGAAAGGGAGTGTTGTGACTGTGGAAGATTTCCCCCAATTCTGCTTAGTTTACCGTGTCTCATCGTGACCAGCACTGCACACAAATACATGCACACGCACAAACACAAAGATACACACAGCAGAAACGCACACACACACATCTTATGCACATCACATTGTGTAAAAGCATTTCTTTCCATGAAGTAACAACAAAATGCCAATAGTAAAGCTGACTTACAACTTTATGTACTGTAAATGAAATTCAAAAAGTTGAAAGGTTTTGTAAACTATTAATTTCTTCTTTCTTGTATATTTCTTTCATATAACAATGTCCTCTTCTTGTAAAGCAAGTATTTGGACCTAAGCATCATGCTTCTCTTCCAGACAGCAGACCACCACAGCAGACCTCATGTTGTTCCTGTGAGGAAGTAGAGACACTCATAGACGGCACAAAGCACTTTTTCAGAATACAGCAGCATACTGTACAAACCCCAGGGATGCATTCATTAACACCATGTTTAAACGTGTTAGAAGAAGATTAATTGTTGTAAATGGTCACATACCAAGTCAGACATGTGGTTCATGCCACAAAGGAAGGTTGACTCTCCCCTGTCATATTTCTTGTTGTGTTCTATGACCAAGGTCCTACACCCAAGCCAGATCTTCTTGCGCTTGGCTTCCTCCTCCTTGGATTTGTACTTCTTCCCTGTAAATACACACATTCGGTAAATGAGAATTATAACTACTTTGTTAAACTGTGCAATGTACGAGATTTTCAGTCTCATCACTGTATTCCTCGTGTTCTATTGCAGTGTTCTGTCTCCATGACGAACGCAGGCTAGGATTGTTTGGTATCGCCCAATTTATTTTCAAAACCTTGGAAGAGTAAAATGTATTGTCTGTGTGAAGTTGGATTCCTTTGGCAGCTAACGAGAGAATATAACATTGGGCAATCTTTATTCTCATAGTTGAAACACAAGATTTGACATATGAACTGCCAAAGGTGTATTTGTGAAATGAAATCGAATAAATATAATGTATTATTATTTATTATTAATCCAACAATATGTACTGTACTGTACAAAACAATGAGAAATACCTTCTGAAAAACTGTGAATCTAGTATTTTCTGCCGTATCACGCGACGGACAAAATGACAGCTAGAAAATGGTACCGCCCACTTCCTGAAGCGGAACCATAGCTATATCCACATAGAACGGCTATGGCTTAATACACATTGCTTTCTATGAAAATAACCCTTCTATAAATGTATTTCTTCGCTGGAATGCATTGGAGCGTGCTGCCGGTGTGGTGAGATGAGATACTGTAACTCCATTGGTTGGTACAGTATACAACGTTACGAGCCCTTATTTCAAAGAGCGCTTGTATCGCAGTTAATTGAGTCTTTGATTTCATAAAATATCTTTGAGTAGAACACAGGGAAACAACAACCAGTCCCAGACAGTTCGCAATTGAACATACCAGAGGGGGGTATCGTTTACTAGGCTACCTAAATTACTGTGATCATCTGATGTCACCTCTATCAGAATCCTATTGGAATCCTATTGTACTAACGTTTTTCCTATTGGAAATCAAAACTAATCCGATTGGATACTATAGGTTTTTGATCAGTTTTGTAGGATTTTGTCACCCCAATCAGAATCCTAATATAACTCCTTTTTTTTTATTGAACCCAATAAATTAAAGTTTGTTGTAATAAATTCCAGTACAATACAGCAACATTAATTACAATATTTTAATTGATCGGAAACAACAGTTCAATATTAATTTCCTATCCAGTGAATAATAATAATTAATTATAATTAATATTGATTATAATAATAATAATATCCAGTGTCCAGATGTAACAGGGTTGAAATACTGTAGACATCCTTAGTTGTATGAGTTTTGCCATAATTAAGCAACCAGGTTATGTATATGTATGTATAGTTGTGAAGCCACCTGCTGTATAATTTGAGTAACTGCATCCCCGTGTATATACAGTACACATGTGCGCATGATCACGCAACTTTTATTGAGGTATGTATCGTGATCCATGCTGCACCCAGTGTTTTCACTTTTATTATACTATATTATATCCAATGCATGTTAGGCTGAAAACCATATTGTTTAATAATCATTATCGATGTTGACATGTTATGTCATATTGTTACAGAGTTGTGCCATGTATTTATAATTTTATGGCCATTTACAAATGTTGCATGTTGCGTTATGCTAAAGCCTAGCTAACGTTTGCCTTGTACTTTCTTTGCTAATGAGGCTAGTCACCTCGTGAAATGTAAATTTACTGCTCATTCTGCACTTAACACCAATCCTCTTCGACACCCCATCTCCATTTTTATCGCCATCTTCCTCAGATTCAAATCCATCCTCTGCTTTCCTCTCTTCCACCTCTTCTTCCTCTTTCTTTACCGCCATTCCTCTTCAACACCATAGTACCCTCCAAGCTCATCATCAAGCTCGAGGCCCTGGGTCTGAACCCCGCCCTGTGCAACTGGGTCCTGGACTTCGCCCCCAGGTGGTGAAGGTAGGAAACAACACCTCCACTTCACTGATCCTCAACACTGGGGCCCCACAAGGGTGCATGCTCAGCCCCCTACTGTACTCCCTGTTCACCCATGACTGCTTAGCTAAGCACGCCTCCAACTTAATCATCAAGTTTGCAAACAACACAACAGTAGTAGGCTTGATTACCAACAATGATGAGACAGCCTACAGGGAGGAGGTGAGGACTCTGGCAGTGTGCTGCCAGGAAAATAACCTCTCACTCAACGTCAACAAAAGTAAGGAGATGATTGTGGACTTCAGGAAACAGCAGAGGGAGCCCCCCCTTATCCACATCGATGGGACCGCAGTGGAGAAGGTACAACAGCGCCTCTTCAACCTCAGGAGGCTAAAGAAATTTAGCTTAACACCTAAAACCCTCACAAACTTCTACAGATGCACAATTGAGAGCATCCTGTCGGGCTGCATCACTGCCTGGTACGGCAACTGCACCGCCCATAACCGCAAAGCTCTCCAGAGGGTGGTGCGGTCTGCCCAACGCATTACTGGGGGCAAACTTCCCGCCCTCCTGGACACCTACAGCACCCGATGTCACAGGAAGGCCAAAAAGATCCTCAAAGACATCAACCACCCGAGCTACTGTCTGTTCACCCCACTATCATCCAGAAGGCGAGGTCAGTACAGGTGCATCAAAGCTGGGACCGAGAGACCGAAAAACGGCTTCTATCTCAAGGCCATCAGACTGCTAAACAGCCATCACTAGCACACCAGAGGTGGCTGCCTATAGACATTGATAAGAAATTACAGAGCGCTCTTTGAAATAAGCGCTCGTATCGTTATATACCAATGAATCGAGTTAACTCACCACACCAGCTTGCCCCTCAGCTGGGAATGGAATGTTTGAAATGGAATAAAACATGATATTATTGATAACAAACCTAAAAGCTAGATTATTTTTTATTATGTGATGCTGAACAGGGAGCATGTCTAAATGTGCCTATACTTGGGACCACTGAACAGAATCAGTTCTCATAGCCACCAGTTAGGCTACACCCAGACACAACACCAACACAACAGACCATCAGTCAGAAAGCTAACGGAGCATAACCATGTACACATTGCACAATGACTTCTGCTGATATTTATCCACCAGGTCAGAGTTCATACCATCAAACTATGAAACAAAGACATACAGTACTATATACAGGTGATAACAGTGACAACACTATGTGTGAAACAACGCACAACTAGCATGTTTTAGGGGTCAAAATAGATATAGCCTATTACCTACTGGTAAAATAAACATATACATTGTGTGCAGACAGAGCATACTTAAACAGAGTAATGAATGATGGACATCCTATTATATTAATACAGTATTCGTATGTTATTATAGAAACATGGGATTTTTCCATGCACTATAAACCAGTGGAGGCTGCTGAGGGGAGGACTGGAACGGCGGGAATGGAATTGCATCAAACACATGGAAACCATGGAAACCATGTGTTTGATTTATTTGAAACCATTCCACAGATTCCGCTCCAGCCATTGCCAGGAGGCCGTCCTCCCCAATTAAGGTGCCACTGGCCTCCTGTAATATAAACACTCCAATAAGAAGAGAAAGGGATGTGGACCTTTCTGTCCAATGAGGTCATTTCTGGACAATATTTCTGCAAGTCAAAACATGCTTAGCCTACCCTTTAGAATAGGGAACACATTTTATTAAGGTACTTTGTCCTTAATAGTCCCACGTTGAAACACACACTGAATTTCCACCACAAGTAGTTGCACAGATATATAACTTTTATTTTCAGATTTTTTTAAAAACATTTATTTACATTTGAAAATCAGAATGATTTTTTAGTGTTTTTTTCGTGCACTAATAACATTCATAGCACAGGACTATTTTCAGGAGGTTCTGTGTAGCGAAATGTGTGACCTTCAACTACTGAAGAAATAATGCACAACATAAAGACATTCAGGTTATTGCTAAAAAAAATAAGAAATTATCTTCAATTATTGCTCTGGTTTGTCTGTGTCAAGTCATCTTCACCGTCCGTAAGGTTCAGATGTCCTCTCCTGGATCTGTGTAGGGGGAGACAAAAATATTGACCATCAACAGAAACCGACTGACCAACGTACTGAACTATAGTGTTAACTAGTGTGCCTTAAATCACTGTTATTTGCAAAGGTTAAGTTGATATGATCAGTTTGTGGGAAAATGTGTGATGAATTGCCAAACGGACTGAACTTTTGGCCTTGTGGACATATTTAGAAGAGATCTTAAAACACATATTTTTTGCTTTGATTTTCCTTAGGGTGCTTTTTACTCGTTCAGTTTTTAGTGTCTTTCTTTTGTCATTTTTGTTGTTTAGTAAATATTTCAGCTTTTATTTTCATTGTTTTGTATTACTTTTTTTCTTGTAAAGCACATTCCGTTGCATTCCATGTCTGAAATGTGCTTTATAAATAAAGCTTGATTGGATTTGATTTGTTTGCAAGTCAAATAGTGTATGAGTTGTTTACATGTAGCTCAGCTTCAATCCAACATGAATCTTTACTCAGAACACAAAGGCCCTTCTGTCTGGGATTATAAACAGGAAGGCTGTGGTTCAACATCCACTCATCACGGTTACCGTTTCAATGATATGTGAGATAGACACTGCTAGTAGGTGAATGATATGTAGTTGGGATAGACACTGCTAGTAGGTGAATGATATGTAGCTGGGATAGACACTGCTAGTAGGTGAATGATATGTAGCTGGGATAGACACTGCTAGTAGGTGAATGATATGTAGCTGGGATAGACACTGCTAGTAGGTGAATGATATGTAGCTGGGATAGACACTGCTAGTAGGTGAATGATATGTAGCTGGGATAGACACTGCTAGTAGGTGAATGATATGTAGCTGGGATAGACACTGCTAGTAGGTGAATGATATGTAGTTGGGATAGACACTGCTAGTAGGTGAATGATATATAGCTGGGATAGACACTGCTAGTAGGTGAATGATATGTTTTTGGGATAGAAACTGCTAGTAGGTGAATGATATGTTGTTGGGATAGAAACTGCTAGTAGTGTTAGTTATTAGACTAGAGTATAGATACAGTTGTGATAGATAGAGATGCCTGTCAGACATATGAGATAGAAAATTTGCATAGATATAGTTATGATAGACAATGATGCTTGTCAGACTCACCCTTAGACCAGGGGGTAGCTGGAAGCGGTGGCGATGCCACACTGGTTGTGCTTGTTTCTGGACATCATGATGTAACCCTTATCTCCCCAGTCAAGGCCCCAGCTGGAACACAGACATTGAGCAACCACTGACTTAGCATTAAACAATAGCATAACATCGATCATTGATATTAGTGTGTTGGACCACTTCACCCACCTGTTTTTAGCATCACAGTTTGTTATGGGTACATCAGACCTCATGCTAAGTAAAATAACCCCCCCCCCCGGTCCTGTTATACCAGAGCCCATCTCTGACAGTACTGAGATTAGGGAATGCAGCTGCAACGCCATTGGTTTATGGTTGCTCTTGACCAATCCGATAGGCCTAGCTTTATTTGATACAGGATGCAATATGTTGTTGTTTACCTGTTCTTCACCAGCCAGTAGTCCTGGCCATCATCACTAGTGCCATAGCCAACAGCTAGCACACCATGATCCAGCTCCTCACTGCTGCACTCTGACTCGTCATAAACACCTGGGAATAAACAACCATTCCATTATTCTCAATATACACACAATATCAGCCTGGTATCAGTTTATATGTGTCACATTGTGAAGCTTTTTTCAAAAAGAAACTCATCACAATTGTTGATGCCTAAGTCAATACATTGTATTCATTGTACAAAAACACACAGGGAGCATTTACTGTACATCTAAGATAGAACATAACATTTAGCTGACACTCTTATCCAGAGCAATTAGGGTTAAGTGGCTTGCTCAAGGGCACATTGACAGATTTTCACGTAGTCAGCTCAGGGATTCGAACCAGCAATTTTTCAGTTATTGGCCCAACCTCTTAACTGCTAGGCTACCTGCTGCCCAGAACCACAAGTCACAGTCAGTACACAGTTATGGAGTCAGTCTCAATGAAACCTTTATAAGCCCTTTATAAGGCTTACATAAATGCTTCACAAATCATGGCTTATGCCACATTTGGTAAAGAACCAGATATCAGGACCTGTTATTTACTCATAAAAGATTTGTGAAGCAAATACGTGGGCCTTATCAAGGGTCTATGAAGGCGTCATTATGCCTTAGAGGTTATAGTTGGTTTAAAGTGTCACCAAGATGACAGGTGTAAGTTCAGGTTAGAGAGAGACGTGTCTTAAAAGGCCTAACATGATTCCTCTAGAGAGACGTGTCTTAAAATATCTAACATGATTCCTCTAGAGAGAGGCGTGTCTTAAACAGCCTAACATGATTCCTCTAGAGAGAGGCGTGTCTTAAACAGCCTAACATGATTCCTCTCGAGAGAGGCGTGTCTTAAACAGCCTAACATGATTCCTCTCGAGAGAGGCGTGTCTTAAAAGACCTAACATGATTCCTCTAGAAAGAGGTGTGTCTCAAAAGGCCTCACCTGAGTTGTAGAGCTGGAAGGAGGAGTGTGCGGCATCAATGGCCACAGACACCGGTCCCACGGTGGCCACCGCCTGCTGCAGGGCGCTCTCGTCACCAGCGGTCACATCAACGTACCCGGTGCAGGTGGCACCCACATTGTCGGGCTTGTAGCGGCACGTCTTGTCCTGTCAAAGGAATACATTGTTAAATAACACTAGAGAAGCTTAGTTCCATGGAAACGTTTTATGAGGGATTCCACAGCATTATTTTGAATGTGTGTAAAAATATGAGGTCTTCTTAAAACAGGTGTATCTACATTAAAATAGGCAAAAATAGCATGAACTAGTAGAAGTGTAAGCGCATAAAACATAGTGAATATAAACCATGAAAATCATATAAAACATTAAATTCATATAAAACATAACATTTATACCTAAATGCATTTTTGTAAAATAATGCTCTCCCTACATCTGCTCCTTTCTGTCAGAATCTGTTGCACCGCTAAACATATACACTAGATGTCAGTGTTGTGCTACTTCCTTGAGTCAGAAAGTCGACATAGCCTCAGGGACCCCCAGATGTTTGCCAATTTGATTGTTAAACCAGCTCACTGATTTAACTAATAAAGGGTTTCATAATTAGTTGATAAGCTCAATAATGTGATCTAGCTCTGGAATAGTTCAAATACATGGAACGGCTGTTATAGCTTACTACTAAAAACCCCTGTCATAGCCTACTACTACGCTGTGTGGGCCAAAACTGGGAGAAGGATGACATAAAAAAATTGACTGGTACAGGGAAGGCCTAATAAGCTCAATAAGAAACAACCATTTTCGTTTTCCATTGGGAAATGTTTTTAAACGTTTGGCCCTAATGAACACAACCCTGCCCACTGCTCACTGCTCAGTGCTTACCTCAGCCTGATAGGGGTAGGAGTCCTCAGTATCCACGCCTCCAGGGGCCAAGGACTTGATATACTCGAAGGCCTGGTCCATGAGACCGCCCGAGCAGCCCATGTTGCCAAAATCACCGGAGCAGTCAACCAGCTGCTGCTCACTGAGGGACACCAGCTTACTGGTCTTCTTATAGTGCTGGCCTTCCAGAGATCCAGTCTGAGGGAGGGAGGGAGGGAGGGAGGGAGTTAGAGAGACATGGCAGGGAGATGTAAATGTAAAATGAAGTGCACAACCAACAGTTTTTGGAAAACAGCCGAATACATAAATGGAAACATTTACAGACCAGGGATGATTGTTTCTCACTCACCACGCACAAGACGAAAGAGAACAAGTATTAGAACAGGCTGACCAATTACTCAACTAAAATGGAGGCTGGTGGGAGGAGTTATAGGAGCTCTCATTGTAATGGCTGAAATTGAATACATGGAACAGAGTCCAACGCGTGGTTTCCATGTTGGATGTGCTTTGATACCGTTCCATGTTGTTCCATTGGAGCCGTTTCAATGAGCCCGTCCTCCTATAAGTCCACTGCTCAACTACATCTGACTAGAGCAGAGTTTAGGCTGTAGTTAACTTGCTCTCTTAACCCCTTCCCTCCCTCACCCTCTCTTACCGCACTGAATGCCCAGCAGGAGCCGCACTGCTTCTGGTCCTTGACGGGGGTGACGTAGCCCTTGTCCCTCCAGTCCACGGTGGTGGGAATGTCATTGTCCCCAAGCATTGGGAAGAAGGTAGAGCCGCCGCGGGGCTTGGAGGCGTTGAAGGAGCCCAGGCAGCCCTGGGAGATGACTCGTCTGTACTCCTCGTTATCCTGTGATATAGGGGCACAACAATAGATACACATAGTAATTTATACATAATTTACATTAGATACATTGGTAGTGGATGAGGTGAGTTTTCCCCTTACTATGTAAAGTGCTTTTGAGAACCTTAGTTGGTAGAAAGGCTCTATGTAAATCCAATCCGTTATGCTAATTATTTATTATCAATGGACACAACTATTTCAGAAAGACTAAATGTATTTCCCTTGTTTTTGTTGTTTTTTGGGGGGGGGGGGGGGGGTCTATCTTTGTATTGTATTTCATTATTTAGTTCAGATAAAGGATACAGATCACAACATATAGTTCATCAAAATCATGTCAATATAATTGTCAATTTAATCATGTCAGTTTTCTTTCTTTTCTATGAATGCTGCAGATCTGAAAATGGGGCAGATCCTTCTATTGTTCATTTAATCATTTTATCCTTCATAAATATACATATAAATGTGTGAGCTGTTCATGTTTCTGGGCCGTACCATGTCAGCGAAGTAGGTCATGCCCAGGCGGTAGGACTTAATGCCCTGGTCAGCCAGCATGTTGTGAACCAGCACCAGCTTCCGGTTAGATATCCAGGAACTCTTGCGCTGAGCCTCCTCCACCTGGGAGCTGTAAGACTTCCCTGTAGGAGTCAAAGTCAATTCATTGAAGGCCTTATTCAGACTTGAGATAAGTTGACTAAGCATGACTATCTTTGACAGTAAGTCCATGTTTTATTGACTCAAGCCCACGTTGTCTACTTATCTCAAGTCTGAATTGAGCCCTCAGTGAGGAAACAACAGAAAACAACAATAAAACCAGACTTTCAGGATCAACAGGTTCCTCTATTAAATATCACAAAATATAATAACAACATATGCAGGCTGAGAGTAGCTCGAGACATTTTGTAGATGTATGTAAGTAGCTCGCCTTCTGCTCTACACCATCTTCAACAGGATAACGTGAGAGCAGAGGTTCAGATTGATAATAAACATGAAGAAAAGAGGAGATAGTCACACACTCCATTGTTGTCAATGATAAGACGCTAAAGTGAAACAAGCTGACGTGAAGAGAGATGCTTCTCTTACCAAACTTCAGTTTCCAGGCATGGAACTCCAGGTCCTCCAATGAGAGGCTAGCGGCACTCGCCACTGCCAGAGCAGCAGCCACAACTACCAACAACTTCATTCTGAGGAGAAAGACAGCAGATATTCATAACTGAGAACAACTGGATGTTTCTCTTAATCTATATAGTATTCATTTCCTGTTTTTCTCTCTTTCCTTCTCTTTCTCTCTTTCTCTATCTTTCTCTCCTTCTCTCTCTCTGTCTCGCAATATGTATATTTCACTAAATATTTGTGACACAGGAAGCATGTGTTTGTGTCTCTGTGTGTGTGTGTGGCTGCTCACCTGTGCGTGTGTATGATGTCTTGAAGCCACTGGCTGGTGATGGATAACTGTCACTCTGTCTTCTGCTTAAGTACTTTCTGTGGTTATTGTTCAGTCAGGTGCCTGTCACAAAGCCATAAACTTCAGCAGGGGAAGACACGGGGGCGAGACAGACCAGAGAATGCTTACCAGTCAATTTACTGGAAGAAAACAGGGTGTGGGAAATCACACTATAACTTTTACATGACAAACAAGTCTTTGTTTTAGGGAACATCATGTAAATTAGATCTTTATTGTAGAAGGAATACTTACATTAGTCTTTACAGCATGTTGTGACGGGGCAAAAAATATTTTAAAATGTCTAATTCAATTTGCAATCAACTCTCTGTGTTTTCATAATTATTAGTCAATTCACAAGTGGCTGAATCTCACCTAAGATTCAGTATGTGTAGCCCATGTATCTGATGCTCTCTGGACAAAATTATTATAACATGTTGCCACCGTAGCATTTGATTAACTGATTAATCATAATAATTAGCCAATCAACGTTGAGCTGAGCTCAACCAAGTGTTGTCCTGGTGCGGCAAAACATTCCCCAATGGAGGTCAGTTTGGATTTGGCTTCACACCAATCAAATCACTTCCGAAGCAAAACGTCAATTTCAGAAAAAACACGGCCCTTTCTTAAGCCATGGACGTAAATGGGGATTTGGACTTGTGGTTTTGACTTTGTACAGGCCAATGACAATGACGGCGATTCTGATCTAACCATAAATTCATATGTTGTGCCACTGGCCTGAGACAATTGAAGTTCAATATGTAGAATAGATGTAGCCTTGTAGGCTCACGCTAACTAGCTAGCTAACTTAGCTGGTTCATTGTTGCCCATGCAAGGAAGTTAGGCTAGCAAGCATTTTAGCTAGGTAGTCTATGATAGAGCCATAGACCGTTTTGTTTTACTTGCGCACGCACACACACACAGAAAGTATTCAGACCCCTTCACGTTACCCAACTTTTTGTTACGTAACAACCTTATACTATAAATTGATTACATTCTTTTTTTCCCTCATCTATCTACACACAATATCCCATAATGACAAAGCAAAAAAAAGGTTTTTAGTAAAAAGGAAAAGTCACATCTACAAAAGCATACAGACCCTTTACTCAGTACTTTGTTGAAGCACCTTTGGCAGCGATTACAGCATTGAGTCTTCTTGGGTATGACGCTACAAGCTTAGCACACCTGTATTTGGGGAGTTTCTCCCATTCTTCTCTGCAGATCCTCTAAAGCTCTGTCAGGTTGGATGGGGAGCGTTGCTACACAGCTATTTTCAGGTCTCTCCAGAGATGTTCGATCGGGTTCAAGTCCGGGCTCTGGCTGACCCACTCAAGGACATTCAGAGACTTGTCCCGAAGCCACTCCAGCGTTGCCTTAGCTGTGTGCTTAGGGTCGTTGTCCTGTTGGAAGGTGAACCTTTGCCCCAGTCTGAGGTCCTGAGAGCTCTGGAGCAGATTTTCATCAAGGATCTCTCTGTACTTTGCTCCGTTCATCTTTCCCACTGCCGCTGAAAAACAGGGACAGTGCCAGGTTTCCTCCAGACGTGATGCTTGGCATTCAGGCCAAAGAGTTCAATCTTGGTTTCATAAAATAAAATAAAATAAAATTGTATTTGTCACATGCGGCAAATACAACAGGTGTAGATCTTACCTTAGGCTTAGTTACAAGCCCTTAATCAACAGTGCAGTTCAAGAAATAGAAAATATTTACTAAATAAACTAAAGTAAAAAAATATATAAAATAAAAAATTAACACAATAAAAAAAACAATAACGAGGCTCTATACAGGGGGTACCGGTACCGAGTCAATGTGCGGGGGTACAGGTTAGTCTAGGTAATTTTCGGCTTTTGGTAGGGGTAAAGTGATAATAAACAGTGAGTAGCAGCAAGGGGGGGGGGGGGGGGGGCATTTGATTAATTGTTCAGCGGTCTTATGACTTGGGGGTAGAAACTGTTAAGGAGCCTTTTGGTCCTAGACTTGGCGCTCCGGTACCGCTTGCCATGCGGTAGTAGAGAGAACAGTCTATGACTTGGGTGACTGGAGTCAACGACCATTTTCTGGGCCTTCCTCTGACACCGCCTAGTATATATGGATTACGTGACGTGTACTCCGTGCATGCTTTGAGTACACGTCACGATAATTCATCTGGCCCTGTGGCTTTGTGAATGTTGACCTGTTTAAAGGTCTTGCTCAAATCGGCTACGGAGAGCGTGATCACACAGTCGTCCGAAACAGCTGGTGCTCTCATGCATGCTTCAGTGTTGCTTGCCTCGAAGCGAGCATTAAAGGCATTTAGCTCGTCTGGTAGGCTCGCGACACTGGGCAGCTCGCGGCTGGGTTTCCCTTTGTAGTCCGTACTAGTTTGCAAGCCCTGCCACATCCGACGAGCGTCAGAGCCGTTGTAGTAGGATTCAATCTTAGTCCTATATTGACGCTGTGCCTGTTTGATGGTTCGTATCAGGGCTTAGCAGGATTTCTTATAAGCATCCGTATTAGAATCTAGCTTTTAGTTTGGTGAGGATGTTGCCTGTAATCTAAGGGTTCTGGTTGGGATATGTACGTACGGTCACTGTGGGCACGAAATCGTCACTGCACTTGCTTTTGAAGCCGGTGACTGAGGTGGTATACTCCTCAATGCCTTAGGATCAATCCCAGAAAATATTATAGTCTGTGCTAGCAAAACAGTACTGTAGTGTAGCGTCCGCGTCATCTGACCACTTCTGTATAGAGCGAGTCACTGGTACTTCCTTCTTTAGTTTTTGCTTGTAAGCAGGAATCAGGAGTATAGAATGGTAGAAATGAGGTAAAATGGATTTCAGTTTGCCTGCATTAAAATCCCCGGCCACTAGGAGTGGCTTATAGCCTTATACAGCTCGTTGAGTGCGGTCTTAGTGCGAGGCATCGATTTGTGGTGGTTAATAGACAGCTACGAATAATATAGATGAGAACTCTCTTGGTAGATAGTGTGGTCTACATCTCATCGTGAGGTACTCTACCTCAGGTGAGCAAAACCTTGAGACTTGTTTAGTATTAGACATCGCGCACCAGCTGTTATAGACAAATAGGCACACACCCCCGCCCATGGTCTTACCAGACTTAGATGCTCTGTCCTGCAAAGGAACGGAAAATCCAGCCAGCTCTATTATACCCATGTCGTCGACCAGCCACGTCTCTGTGAAACATGATATATTACAATTTTTTATGTCCCGTTGGTAGAATAGTCTTAATCGTAGATAATCCAGTTTATTTTCCAAAGATTGCACGTTTGTTGAAGAACCTTTGCCAGTGATTACAGCCTGAAGATCCTCTCAAGCTCTGTCAGGTTGGACGGGGAGCGTTGAGGCACAGCTATTTTCACGGATAGTAGTGGAGGTTTACTCACTCGCCTACGAATTCTCACAAGGCACTGCGACCTCCGCCCCCTTTTTCTCTTTTCTTCACGCAAATGACAGGGATTTGGGCCTGGTCTCAAGAAAGCAGTATATCTGTGTCGGAAAATAATCCAGAGAATCTTGTTTCTCATGGTCTGAGAGTCTTTACGTGCCTTTTGGCAAACTCCAAGCGGGCTGTTATGTGCCTTTTACTGAGGAGTGGTTTCCATCTGGCCACTCTACCATAAAGGCTTGATTGGTGGAGTGCCGCAGAGATTGTTGTCCTTCTGGAAGGTTCTCAAATCTACACAGAGGAACTCTAGGGCTCTGTCAGAGTGACCATCAGGTTCTTGTTCACCTCCTTGACCAAGGCCCTTCTCCCCCAATTGCTCAGTTTAGCTGGGCAGCCAGCTCTAGGAAGAGTCTTGGTGGTTCCAAACATCTTCCATTTAAGAGTGATGGAGGCCACTGTGTTCTTGGAGACCTTCAATGCTGCAGAAATGTTTTGGTACCCTTCCTCAGATCTGTTCCTCAACACAATCCTGTCTCGGAGCACTACGGATAATTCCTTCAACCTCATGGCTTGGTTTCTGCTCTGACATGCACTGTCAACTGTGGGACCTTACATAGACAGGTGTGTGCCTTTCCAGATCATATCCAATCAATTGAATTGACCACAGGTGGACTGCAATCAAGTTGTAGAAACATCTTGAGGATGATCAATGGAAACATGATGCACCTGAGATCAATTTCGAGTCTCATAGTAAACGGTCGGAATACTTATGTAAA
This sequence comes from Thymallus thymallus, assembly GCA_023634145.1. NCBI lineage: Eukaryota > Metazoa > Chordata > Actinopteri > Salmoniformes > Salmonidae > Thymallus > Thymallus thymallus. The sequence continues at coordinate 30,911,741 of CM042406.1, forward strand.
TAAGGTATTGATTTTAAAAATGTTAAACGTTTTTGCTTTGTCATTAGGGAGTATTGTGTGTAGATTGATTAGGAAAAAAATGTATTTAATCCATTTTAGAATAAGGCTGTAATGTAACAAAAGTCAAGGGGTCTGAATACTTTCTTATGTTTAAATGTTTAAGTTGAAATGGTGCTGGAATAACGGAGGGAGTGCTCCTGTTTTCTTGTGCTGACTTGTGGTAACTGTGGTTCTAAATCAGTAGTTGTTTAGTAAACTGTCAAAACCATTAACTTGTTTAACCATGCTGCAGGTGATATAACTGTTTGTGTTACACGCAATATTTGCTTTGTGGACTTCACCGGACAGATGTTGTTCTCCTGTTTTGTGATGAAACAAACGTATGTGTAGTTGAATTTATTCCGCCACTGTGTGACTTTTCACAGTCTTATTGTATATCATGGTGGCTTATGAACTAATGGGTCATAGAGCAAACAACGCATTTATCACAGCATAGGTTGTAATATGGCTTTATTTAATGGCTTGGTTTCCCCAGTGATTTTAACCTTGAAACCTGGTTGTTTATTGTTAATGTTTGGTTAATTGGTTTAAACCCGGGATCAATTGAGATGAAAACTGTATACTTATGTCAACGTTATTACAGTAACATTATTGTGTTACTTTTTATTAAATATTTTACTTTGGTTTATTTAGTCAATATTTTCTTAACTATATTTCTTGAACTGCATTGTTGGTAAAGGGCTTGTAAGTAAGCATTTCACGTTAAGGTCTACACCTGTTGAATTCGGCGCATGTGACAAATACAATTTGATTTGATCTGAACAGCTATTTGATGCAACATGAGTACATTGCAGTAGCCTAATAACACAAGTGAAATAGCATGGAAACAATAATAAATGAATCACTTTCCAATGCACATGTAGGCCTGAATTGGGTGAGTTTCATTTTCTGTTGAGGGTTTCCATCAACGAGATCCTTCAACTTCTTTCCAAGAAACGACTGACACGCCATTTACATATACGAAAAGTTTTCATTTCCCCATTTCTCATCTATTACTGGGTGTCACATGGTAATGGTGTGTGAGGTGCTCCGCCTTCCTATTGGACTGTTTCGGAGGTGTCCAGATGTCCTGTGGTAACGGTCATGGTAACTAGGCAACGCTAGTAAAAGAGGAACACCCATGACATCACAGCTGTTCGGGTGTCTACTGCATGCCCCACACACATTATTGAAGTTTGGGTCATCTTACTGGAAACACCTTGGAACAAAAAATAATTATTTTATATAATTTTACAAATACCAGAGCAACTTATATTATTACCTACGTCTCCTAAATATTTTTTTATTTTTTTAGCCAAAACACATTTTAGCCGTCAGTATGAAATCGGAACACCTTAGGTAAGACAGTGTTTGATGAGTTAATTCTCAAGAATAGATAACTATTTCCTGCAACAGCAACCTGCTATCTTTTTGATCTTGTGTGAATTTAAGCCATATGTATTGAATGAAAAACAGGCAAGATTAACTCTTTGTGCCTGCTCTGTTCAAAAACATAGCTCACTCTTGTATGTCAGTGGTGTATAGTACTTAAGTAAAAATACTTTAAAGTACTACTTAAGTAGTTTTTTTTGGGTATCTGTACTTTACTTAATTATTTATATTTTTGACAACTTTTACTTCAACTTCACTACATTCCTAAAGAAATAATGTTATTTTTACTCCATACATTTTCCCAGACACCCAAAAGTACTTGTTACATTTTGAATGGCTAGCAGGACAGGAAAACGGTCAAATTCACACACTTATCAAAAGAACATCCCTGGTCATCTACTGCCTCTGATCTGGCTCACTAAACACAAATGCTTTGTTTGTAAATTATGTCTGAGTATCCGTAAATTTTTAAAAAAAGGAAATGGTACCGTCTGGTTTGCTTAATATAAGGAGTTTGAAATGATTTATACTTTTACTTTTACTTTTTATACTTACAGTGCATTCGGAAAGTATTCAGACCCCTTGAACTTTTCCACATTTTGTTACATTACAGCCTCATTCTAAAATTGATTAAATAAAAACAAATCATCATCAATATACACACAATACCCCATAATGACAAAAACAGTTTTTTAGACATTTTTGCAAATGTATATATATATACAAAAATGAAATACAACATTTACATAAGTATTCAGACCCTTTACTCAGTACTTTGTTGAAGCACCTTTGCTAGTGATTACAGCCTGAAGATCCTCTCAAGCTCTGTCAGATTGGATGGGGAGCGTTGCTGCACAGCTATTTTCAGGTCTCTCCAGAGATGTTCGATCGGGTTCCAGTCCGGGCTCTGGCTAGGCCACTCAAGGACATTTAGAGACTTGTCCTGAAGCCACTCCTGTGTTGTCTTGGCTTTGTGCTTAGGGTCGTTGTCCTGTTGGAAGGTGAACCTTCGCCCCAATCTGAGGTCCTGAGCACTCTGGAGAAAGTTTTCATCAAGGATCTCTCTGTACTTTGCTCCGTTCATCTTTCCCTCGATCCTGACTAGTCTCCCAGTCCATACCAATGAAAAACATCCCCACAGCATGATGCTGCCACCACCATGCTTCACCGTAGCGATGGTGCCAGGTTTCATCCAGACGTGACGCTTGGCATTCAGGACAAAGAGTTCAATCTTGGTTTCATCAGACCAGAGAATCTTATACAGCAGTATATAGCAGGTATATTTCACTGGTCATCCCCAAAGCCAACACCTCCTTTGGCCGCCATTCCTTCCAGTTCGCTGCTGCCAATGACTGGAACGAATTGCAAAAATCACTAAAGCTGGAGACTACCATCTCCCTCACTAACTGTAAGCATCAGCTGTCAGAGCAGCTTACGGATCACTGCACCTGTATACAGCTCATCTGTAAATAGCCCACCCAACTTCCTCATCCCCATATTGTTATTTTTGCTCATTTGCACTCCATTATCTCTATTTGCACAACATCCATCACTGCAGTTTTAATGCTAATTTGTAATTATTTCACCACTATGCTCTATTTATTGCCTTACCTTCCTAATCTTACTACATTTGCACACACTGTGTATAGATTTTCAATTGTGTTATTGACTGTGCGTTTGTTTATCCCATGTGTAACTCTGTGTTGTTGTTTTTGTCGCACTGCTTTGCTTTGTCTTGGCCAGGTCGTAGATGTAAATGAGAACTTGTTCTCAACTGGCCTACCTGGTTAAATAAAGGTGAAATAAAAAAATTAAAACAATTGTCTAAGAGTCTTTAGGTGCTTGTTGGCAAACTCAAAGCGGGCTGTCATGTGCCTTTTACTGAGGAGTGGCTTCCATCTGGCCACTCTACCAAGGCCTGATTGGTGGAGTGCTGCAGAGATGGTTATCCTTCTGGAAGGTTCTCCCATCTCCACAGAGGAACTCTAGAGCTTTGTCAGACTCACCATCGGGTTCTTGGTCACCTCCCTGACCAAGGCCCTTCGCCCCCGATTGCTTAGCCATGCGGCCAGCTCTAGGAAGAGTCTTGGCAGTTCCAAACTTCTTCCATTTAAGAATGATGGAGGCCTCTGTGTTCTTGGGGACCTTCAATGCTGCAGAAATGTTTTTGTACCCTTCCCCAGATCTGTGCCTCGACACAATCTTGTCTCAGAGCTCTACGGACAATTCCTTCAACCTCACGGCTTAGTTTTTTCTCCGACATGCGCTGTCAACTGTGGGACCTTATATAGACAGGTGTGTATCTTTCCAAATCATGTCCAATCAATTAAATGTACCACAGGTGGACTCCAATCAAGTTGTAGAAACATCTCAATGATGATCAATGGAAACAGGATGCACCTGAGCTCAATTTTGACTCTCATAGTAAAGGGTCTGAATACTTATGTCTGCAAAAATGTCTAAAAAGCAGTTTTTGCTTTGTCATTATGGGGTATTGTGTGTAGATTTATTGAGATTTGTATTTATTTAATCCATTTTAGAATAAGGCTGTAACATAACAAAATGTGGAAAAAGTCAAGGGGTCTGAGCACTTTCTGAAGGCACTGTAAGTATATTTTAGCAATTTACTTTCGATACTTAAGTATATTTAAAACCAATTACTTTTAGACTTTTACTCAAGTAGTATTTTACTAGTTGACTTTCACTTTTACTTGAGTCATTTTCTATTAAGGTATCTTTACTTTTACTCAAGTATCACAATTGGGTACTTTTTCCTCCACTGTTGTATGTTTCCATCAACAACAGTGCAGAACATCCTGTCCACCCACAAACTTCCTGTTAGAAGTTTCCCTCAGTTTTTCATCTGACTCTCCCTCATAAGTCTCTCTCTCTCTCTCATTTTACCTGTCCTTAATCATAGCCATTTTATGTGGCATATAAGCTTATAAGTTATTTTAGTGACAGAAGTAACATGCCACCAAAAGTGATATGTAAGGGATAATCAATGTTCTATGGAAAATAGTGAACGACGTGAAAGGTGTGTTCCTCGATTTTATGAAAATCGTATTCAGCAATGCCAATAATGTTTTCAATTCGACTTTTGCTTTCAAAAGCAGCTCAAACATAGAACATGTAAAAATTAACTAAAGCCATTGATTGCTACCGTGATGAGATATTGTGTGTTATAAGGAAGTAATGCACACTTTAGAATGCCCGTCAAGTCAATCAGAAACGAGTATTCAACAATACCTAATATGTCAGCTTCAGTGACACCTAATATGTCAGCTTTAGTGACATATTTACAATGATTAAATTTCACAAAATTTGACTGAACTTTTCCAATGGTGAATTTCTGCATGGTCATTTTAGGACAATGGTCGTCATGAGAGCAGTGGTCATGGGCGTGTCTCCAAGTCACAAGACTTTCCTGTCAAAACAAAAGCCCCAGACAATAAAATACAGTAAAAAAAAAGGTAAGCCAAACGTTCTGATGGGAATGGCCATGAACTCAATAAAACCTCTAAGTTCTTCTAGTCACATGTTTAGGTAGCCTATATTTCTCAGAGCTATAAGAACACTGTATACAAAAAGTCTGGTCAGTATCTATGTTCTATTTTGGCAGGAAGGTAAGCCTGGGTACCAGTCTTCAGAGACTAGCCTGGGTACCAGTCTTCAGAGACTAGCCTGGGTACCAGTCTGTTTAGCTAACATTCCTCTAGCCTGGGTACCAGTCTGTTTAGCTAACATTCCTCTAGCCCGGGTACCAGTCTGTTTAGCTAACATTCCTCTAGCCTGGGTACCAGTCTGTTTAGCTAACATTCCTCTAGCCCGGGTACCAGTCTGTTTAGCTAACATTCCTCTAGCCCGGGTTCCAGTCTGTTTAAATAACATTCCACTCCTTGTACTCTGTGTCATGTTAGATGTTTCATATTTGAAGATTACCAAAAGGCAGTTCAGAATGAGTGCAATGGTTTTGTCACCTCACCATTCTTAAGTACATAAATGATATACAGGAAAAGAAAAGGCCATGACATTTATCAAATGAATTGGTCCGGTTTCATCTTATCTTATGCATTCATATAATAAAATGTCATAGTAATATGAAACACCTTCATTGTATTAGAATGTATTTTGCAAATATTTCGCTATCAAAATGAGGCCAGGGCTTGTGGAGGAGGTGTGCTGTCACCTACCACCAAATGTGACTTCCTGAATGAGACCGTGAGACAGACAGAGACCACCACAGTTGTACTGTAAAACCACAACACTCATGCACTCACTCGCTCGCACGCGCACACAAACCCTTGCAGAAAAATCACATGATTTCACATGTGGAAAATGCTGATTAACTACTGAACACCTGGTATTGTGCTATGTGAGTTCAAGTGTGGATACATAAAGTTAACAACCTATGCTGCATTTACAGCTGGAGTCAAGTGACAAGTCTGCATGATTTGCAAGAAAGAACATATAACTAACTATAAAGGAACAAGAGTTCATAGATCAAGGTTAATGGTGTTTTTTCATGAGGTTTGTAGGTGGCAGTTGGCCAAACGTCTAATTTTGACTTGTGTTCATGAGATCATGTTGATATTGTCACATGTCAAAAGTCCATCGGTGGCCCAGTGGTTCAATGGAAATGGCCCAGTGGTTCAATGGAAATGGCCCAGTGGTTCAATGGAAATGGCCCAGTGGTTCAATGGAAATGGCCCAGTGGTTCAATGGAAATGTTGCATGTGTTCATGTCTCTATAAGTCTATAGTACCGTGTGACATGTTGGCTGTGTTTACACATGCAGCCCAATTATGATCTTTTGTCTATTTACTGGCAAAAGATCTGATTTGTCAAAAGAGCAATAATTGGGCAAAGATCAGAATTGGGCTGCCTATAGAAACGCAGCCAATGTGACTGACACTTTAGTCCAGCAAATGCACATTAAAACCTGGTTGCTGTCCAAGAAATGTCACCTGGCTCTAATTCAAGAGCAATAAACTGTAATCCATAACAGGGTAAAGGAACAAAGAAACCGGGCCACTAACATACCAGAAATGTTTAAATCAATTTAACCAATAAGGTCAAATCAACTGGAAATTAAGGTGCCATAAAACCACATTGAACAATGTTATCATCAACACATCTGACACAGTAAATAAGAAAAAAAATTGTGTCAAACAGGCGTCAATTAATGAATTGTAATAAATAATCATAATAAATGTTTTATAAATGTTTTTATGTTTTATGCTTTTTACATGACATGTGACTCATCCTCGTAACTGACTCTGGGTCAGTTTGGGTTTCTATTACAGTAACTCAGATGACCTGCTGTCAGATGGACTACGTGTCATTCTGGTAACTGACTCTGGGTCAGTTTGGGTTTCTGTTACTATACATGATGTTAGGGATTATCATGTTACATGGCATATTCGTGGTCTAAGAAATAGCATTTGTTTACTTATTCATTATTTTACCTTTATCTAACCAGCCATACATTGAGAACACATTCTGTATTACAATATTAACCTTTAGGGCCTCTGATGATCTAGAAAAACTCACGGTATGATCACTGTAAATGGTCCTGTGTGGCTCAGTCGGTAGAGCATGGCGCTTACAACACCAAGGGTCGTAGGTATGATTCCCGCTGGGGCCACCCATATAAAATATGCATGGCTGTAGGTCTGCTAAATGGCACGTTATTATTTTGTTACAAATACTGCTATTGTTCTGTACCCACTGGTGTCATTCACAATCCATGTTGATACAGGAATATAGATAGATAGATAGATAGATAGATAGATAGATAGATAGATAGATAGATAGATAGATAGATAGATAGATAGATAGATAGATAGATAGATAGATAGATAGATAGATAGATAGATAGATAGATACTTTATTGGTGGGCATTCCTAACTCAAATTCCTCTCTATTTCAGTTCCCGTATGGACATAAATTAACAATAGCTATAACAGTCATGCTCACTCAGGTACTTTCCTCTCTGTGCTGGTGGAAGACACTTTGCTCATGTGGAGTACTAATGAGAACTCTCCACCAGGGGGCAGTACTGTCCATAGTCACTTTTGCTGCATTGACAGTTCGCATTGACACCTCTGCCTCAGCACATGGAAAAACAATGTGCATTCTAAGTTTCCCATGCCATGACCAATTAGATTGAGGACATCCTCTATGGGGGGATGACACCCACTGATGATAGTCTACCACTTGGTGTAGCAATTTATACAATATCCTGTTACATTTTCTTCAAAATCACAGTTTTTCTTACTTTTAATCTTACCCTGTGATGTCAAAGAGAAGCATTTCGCAGGACCTTTATTCTTCTCTTTTTAGCCACAGATCATAGAAACGCACTGTTTTGAAGACACTGGTATGGCGCTGAAGATCATTCACTTTAACGTACTATAGTATAGTAATTTAGAACATATTAATAATTTAATAGGATAGTAATTTAGAACATTTTAGTAATTTAATAGGATCTCTGAGGCTTAAATGGGATATAATATACACTATATGCTTATAGCAGGTTATAAAAAACCCTATAATACCTGTATGCTTATAGCAGGTTATAAAACACCCTATAATACCTGTATGCTTATAGCAGGTTATAAAACATCCTATTATACCTATATGCTTATAGCAGGTTATAAAACACCCTATAATACCTATATGCTTATAGCAGGTTATAAAACACCCTATAATACCTGTATGCTTATAGCAGGTTATAAAACACCCTATAATACCTGTATGCTTATAGCAGGTTATAAAACACCCTGTAATACCTTTTGTAATTGTGTACATGCATGACTTTAAGTAGGATGCTTTGAGCAACAATATATGCTCCTCTGCCTCCTCATAAAGTCATTCCAACTTGATTACTCAATGTGTTTTCCCAAGCTTAGGGGCAATGTGTACATTCCAAATGACACCCTATTCCCTATAAAGTGCACTACTTTTGACTAGGGCCCATAGGGCTCTGCTAAAAAGTACTTCACTTCAGAGGGAATCGGGTGTCATTTGGGACTCAGCCAATTACATACTTGGCTGAGCCCCAGTGGCTCAGAAATAACGGGTGTCTAAATTAACATGGGCGATGCTTGGCATACTTACACAATTTTAATATCATCTGGATCAATATGCAGCAACACTAAACTGTCAGACGACTGGAAACCTAACTGGGAGGGTTGGAGGCATCTTCGATTACACATAATTGTAGTTCACCGCTCGTTCCCACTTTCTAGGTGACAAAGTGTCAAATGGAGGTAGGATGGAATGGAAGATCTTTGGATTGAGGCTGGACAAGAACTCCCACCTTGAGAATTTTCAATTAATTTACGCCACAAAAAACTATGTTGTTTACAATGATAACTCAAACATGGTCATTTTCAAGTGTCACGTATATCTTCAGGCATTCGTTTATCACTAGCTTTCCCAGCAGACAAAATTTGGCATGTAATAATTTTAATAATAACCATAGTTTTCTGGTTGCGAAATGATCTTAGGTAAAGACGGCAGTATGTATACTCATGACAACGTCAACACATCATAGGAAAGACGCCATATTTTGGACAGATAACAAAAACGTCTTTTTATAACCAGTTTACAACCAGACGTCATGATGATATCATTGCAACCAGTTTTGCCTCTGGGTTCATACTTTTCACTTTATGCTGACTGGTCCATACAATAACTAAATAATTGGTCCATTTAATGATTAACAATAAATAATTGTTATAATCACTCAAAGAAATCCAGACAGATAGTGAAAGAATTTACCATAAAAATATTTATTGACAATTATTTTATTTCTTGACAAAAGCAAGAGAAACGACACACTAAGAGCAGACTTTTAAAACAAACGACAGGAACATGGAACACAATCTAATGATGAAATACTTGATATGCTTCTAATTAAATGGGTTGATCGTTGACAAGCCTTAGTGTTTCTCTTCCTCAAACTAAAATACGAGTTCATATATCAACCAATACTACCAAACACCTTTATGGTTTCCTCCTTCAACCATTCTTCAATCATTTCTCAAACGTAGCTCAACCATCTTTTAAGAAAGCACAACTAAAGAATTTCCTGAGCACTGGTCGAAATGAAACACACATTAAAAACACAAATAAATATCAATACTCTTCTTTGGAGAAAAAAAAATCAAACACAAAAATCAAACAGCATGATTAAAGTCACAACCCTAATCCATACACAGCCAGTCTGACTGTCTCATGTCCATTTGTTGACATGCAGAATATTACCCACATAACATGGATGACGAGTGCAGTGTTAACACAGAGAAGAGAATCTGGAGTGTAGGGGGTGTGGTGAAACACTGGGCTACCGGGTCTCATCCCACATCCCCCCGTGTCTCTCGTGAGCCTACCCCTTCTGTCTTCCTGTCAAAACCAGGTCACTGTTGCTAGCACCATGCCAGTGGCCTCCAAGGGTCTCTATGCTGCCGCAGCCACACAGCTGAGCCCTGAGCAGTGACAGGAGAGGAGAGGGATAGGCCAGTCAGCACAGAACACAGAGCAGTGGTCACCAAAGCTGTACCTCTTTTCTCTCGGTCTCTCTCTTTCTCTGCTCTGCTCTCCACGAGCCCAGACTCTGAGTCCTTATCTCCACGGTGCAAACACGCCGACCTGGAGCCTCTCGGCTGGCGCTGTGGGCCTGGGGGGAGGTGAGGGCGTTGGGGGGTGAGGGATAAAGGCGGACGGGGGGACGTGGGAGGAGGGGGCACTTCAATGGTATAGTTCCAGAGGTCCTAATTGAATCTGGTAATGGCTGGTTGATGGCGAGGGAGGAGGGTCGTTAAAACCAGTACAGTTCCTTCCCTTTCTTGTGATGCTGGAGGCCTGGAGATGGAGGAAGAGAGAGAAGATGGAGGAAGAGAGAGAAGATGGAGGAAGAGAGAGAAGATGGAGGGAAACAATGAGAACGAGGCACAGCGGTTGTCATGCCTGTGTGTCTGTGTGTGTGTGTGTGTGTGTGTGTGTGTGTGTGTGTGTGTGTGTGTGTGTGTGTGTGTGTGTGTGTGGCTGACACTAATTCCATGTTTATTCCATACAACAGCCGCAAAGACACATACATTAGGAGAACTCACCACTGTGACCTACAGTACATATCTCAATGACAACTGTGACCTACAGTATATATCTCAACGACAATTATGACCTACAGTATATATCTCAACGACAACTGTGACCTACAGTATATATCTCAATGACAACTGTGACCTACAGTACATATCTCAATGACAACTGTGACCTACAGTATATACCTCAATGACAACTGTGACCTACAGTATATATCTCAATGACAACTGTGACCTACAATACATATCTCAATGACAACTGTGACCTACAATACATATCTCAATGACAACTGTGACCTACAGTATATATCTCAATAACAACTGTGACCTACAGTATATATCTCAACGACAATTATGACCTACAGTATATATCTCAATGACAACTGTGACCTACAGTATATATCTCAACGGCAACTGTGACCTACAGTATATATCTCAACGACAACTGTGACCTACAGTATATATCTCAACGACAACTGTGACCTACAGTATATATCTCAACGACAACTGTGACCTACAGTATATATCTCAACGACAACTGTGAACTACAGTATATTTCTCAACGACAACTGTGACCTACAGTATATATCTCAACGACAACTGTGACCTACAGTATATAGCTCAACGACAACTGTGACCTACAGTATATATCTCAATGACAACTGTGACCTACAGTATATAGCTCAACGACAACTGTGAACTACAGTATATATCTCAACGACAACTGTGACCTACAGTATTTATCTCAACGACAACTGTGACCTACAGTATATAGCTCAACGACAACTGTGACCTACAGTATACAGCTCAACGACAACTGTGACCTACAGTATATATCTCAATGACAACTGTGACCTACAGTATATAGCTCAACGACAACTGTGACCTACAGTATATAGCTCAACGACAACTGTGACCTACAGTATATATCTCAATGACAACTGTGACCTACAGTATATATCTCAATGACAACTGTGACCTACAGTATATATCTCAACGACAACTGTGACCTCAACGACAACTGAAATTACTAACAATCTAGTCCTAAGCCAAGTTGACAGACGATATTGAAAAGTACATTACTTTGGGGTTGCGGGGACATTCATCAGTATCAATATACTTTCTGGGGGCTCAAAGATCATCTTACCAATGTTAATGTCAGGTCATAATGTTGAGTGTTTGAGGTTGGCTGTGGCTGAAGCAGAGAGGACTGCTATTGAAACGTTGAGAAGGTTGTGGTTGTTGTTGTGGTTGCGGTAGGCTCCGCTGTAGAAGAGAAGAGACTCCATACCTGCGTCCATGTTGATGGCCATCTCTCCTGGGGGCAGCAGGCCCGGCCAGGGGGCGGTGGGGTCAAGCTTGCTGATATCGTAGGGGTGGTGTCCGGGGAGGGTGCCCAGGTGGGAGGGCCGCACGGTGGGCATGAGCAGGGGGCCGTAGGGGTGGTGGGGCTCCAGGCCGCTGGGGGAGTAGAGTTCATGGAGGGGCCTGGGGGGCCTGTAGGCCTGGCTTTGTGCGTAGCCCCACCTCTCTGATGGGTGCAGGTGCGAGTGGGGGTGAGTGTGGGGGTGAGGAAGGCCCGGGTGGAGTCCGGAAGCGTAGGGGTCCGTGGAAAAGGTGGGCGCTCTGGCCTCGCAGTGGAAGCGACACTGGGGGGAGGGGTAGTTGCTATCCCAGAAGGAGGGGGGGAAGCTGCGGCGACTGCTGGGTGAAGGGGTGTCTGGGAGAGAGAGAGAGAGAGAGAGAGAGAGAGAGAGAGAGAGAGAGAGAGAGAGAGAGAGAGAGAGAGAGAGAGAGAGAGAGAGAGAGAGAGAGAGAGAGAGAGAGAGAGAGAGAGAGAAAACAAAGATCAGGTTTAGACACGTCACGGAGGTTGCTGTGTGGCATGTCATGATTTACAGACATGTATTAGATGGCCTGGGAAAGAAGCATGGAAGTCATGACAACATTATTCAGGTCACATGGTTTTCACCCCCTGGCCAGATACAGTATATTGGTCATATGTACATACAGCACACAGCCCTACCATCAGTAGACTCCTGCAGCCTACAGATAGAAATATGAGAGAAAGAGACAGATTCAGACAGAGAGAGAGACAGCGAGAGACAGCAGCCCCCTTACCCCCTCCTTTGGCCCTGTACACACACCCCTCCACACCTCTCTCACCTCTTCACTCCTCCTCCACCCATCCCTCACCCCTCCCTCACCTCTCCACTACCTCCACCCATCCCTCACCCCTCCCTCACCTCTCCACTACCTCCACCCATCCCTCACCCCTCCCACACCTCTCCACTACCTCCACCCATCCCTCACCCCTCCCTCACCTCTCCACCAACCCATTTGCCTAAAGCAGAATGTCAGTGTGCCAGTTTTGGCTTTTAGCCGTTACTCTTTATATTACGCTGGCCCGTTGGGTTCTACTCTTACTCTTTATATTACGCTGGCCCGTTGGGTTCTACTCTTACTCTTTATATTACGCTGGCCCGTTGGGTTCTACTCTTACTCTTTATATTACGCTGGCCCGTTGGGTTCTACTCTTACTCTTTATATTATGCTGGCCCGTTGGGTTCTACTCTTACTCTTTATATTATGCTGGCCCGTTGGGTTCTACTCTTACTCTTTATATTATGCTGGCCCGTTGGGTTCTACTCTTACTCTTTATATTACGCTGGCCCGTTGGGTTCTACTCTTACTCTTTATATTATGCTGGCCCGTTGGGTTCTACTCTTACTATTTATATTATGCTGGCCCGTTGGGTTCTACTCTTACTCTTTATATTACGCTGGCCCGTTGGGTTCTACTCTTACTCTTTATATTACGCTGGCCCGTTGGGTTCTACTCTTACTCTTTATATTACGCTGGCCCGTTGGGTTCTACTCTTACTCTTTATATTACGCTGGCCCGTTGGGTTCTACTCTTACTATTTATATTATGCTGGCCCGTTGGGTTCTACTCTTACTCTTTATATTACGCTGGCCCGTTGGGTTCTACTCTTACTCTTTATATTACGCTGGCCCGTTGGGTTCTACTCTTACTCTTTATATTACGCTGGCCCGTTGGGTTCTACTCTTACTATTTATATTACGCTGGCCCGTTGGGTTCTACTCTTAGTCTTTATATTACGCTGGCCCGTTGGGTTCTACTCTTACTCTTTATATTATGCTGGCCCGTTGGGTTCTACTCTTACTATTTATATTATGCTGGCCCGTTGGGTTCTACTCTTACTCTTTATATTACGCTGGCCCGTTGGGTTCTACTCTTACTCTTTATATTACGCTGGCCCGTTGGGTTCTACTCTTACTCTTTATATTACGCTGGCCCGTTGGGTTCTACTCTTACTCTTTATATTACGCTGGCCCGTTGGGTTCTACTCTTACTATTTATATTATGCTGGCCCGTTGGGTTCTACTCTTACTCTTTATATTACGCTGGCCCGTTGGGTTCTACTCTTACTCTTTATATTACGCTGGCCCGTTGGGTTCTACTCTTACTCTTTATATTACGCTGGCCCGTTGGGTTCTACTCTTACTATTTATATTACGCTGGCCCGTTGGGTTCTACTCTTAGTCTTTATATTACGCTGGCCCGTTGGGTTCTACTCTTACTCTTTATATTATGCTGGCCCGTTGGGTTCTACTCTTACTCTTTATATTACGCTGGCCCGTTGGGTTCTACTCTTACTCTTTATATTACGCTGGCCCGTTGGGTTCTACTCTTACTCTTTATATTACGCTGGCCCGTTGGGTTCTACTCTTACTCTTTATATTACGCTGGCCCGTTGGGTTCTACTCTTACTCTTTATATTACGCTGGCCCGTTGGGTTCTACTCTTACTCTTTATATTACGCTGGCCCGTTGGGTTCTACTCTTACTCTTTATATTACGCTGGCCCGTTGGGTTCTACTCTTACTCTTTATATTACGCTGGCCCGTTGGGTTCTACTCTTACTCTTTATATTACGCTGGCCCGTTGGGTTCTACTCTTACTCTTTATATTACGCTGGCCCGTTGGGTTCTACTCTTACTCTTTATATTACGCTGGCCCGTGGGGTTCTATGCTTGTGTATAAACATAGTATCTGTTGTGAGGCAGGAAGCGTGTCTGTGTGTCGGATGAAGACGTGCAACGAGAGAGGGAGAGAGAGGGAGGGGAAGGGAGAGAGAGGGAGAGAGAGGGAGGGGAAGGGAGAGAGAGGGAGAGAGCGAGAGGGGGGAGAGAGAGTGGGAGAGTGAGGGAGGGAGAGCAAGGGAGAGAGAGAGAGAGCAAGGGAGAGAGAGAGAGAGCAAGGGAGAGAGAGAGAGAGAGAGAGAGAGAGAGAGAGAGAGAGAGAGAGAGAGAGAGAGAGAGAGAGAGAGAGAGAGAGAGAGAGAGAGAGAGAGAAAGACCGAAGGAGGGAGGGAGGGAGGGAGGGAGGGAGAGGGAGAGAAAGGAGGAGAGAGGGAGGGAGAGGGAGAGAGAGGGAATACAGGTTGAGCATTACATCTGTTTGGGTGAGGTAAATGGTAAGTGGACATTGGTTGACATGAGAGAAATATAAATACCTTCTGCACTGTCTGCACCCGTTCATAGATTATAGAGCAATGTCCACTGATTGATAATAATCCATTCAGCCTCTTTGTGTAAAAAATAATATCTTCAACTGGTTCTCTCTACAATGTCACATTAATGTATGACATACTGTCTAGACTTGGGTCATTTCTAGACCTGTTGATTTGTATCTGTTTGGGCTTAATATCATCAAAGTACACCTAACTACCCAAAACACACTTAACTGAGAGCCTGAAGAATCTCATAAGCATGTCTAATAATATCCCTGACCCTTGACCCGCAAGCCTTTGATCCCACACACACACTTGTGTCATCTGACCTCACCTGTCACACACACAGTGGTACATACAACCACACACTCCTAGCTGTGTCTGCCCTACCTGTGCCCAGGTCCAATGCCCTCCTCTTGCCCTCTCCCTCCATGTAGGAGCTGAGTGCCCTGGAGAAGTGTTCGTCCACCACACTGCTAATGTCCCCTTGGTAGTACGTGAAGAGTATGCAACGCGAAGTCAGGTACTCAGCCTGTTTCTCCTTAGGGCCTTCCTCCGGTCGCGTGGCGGAGGGATATGAGGAAGAGGAAGTGCCGGGGCCCGACACCCCCTCGGGACCCCTTTGAGTCCCTCTGCTTTCCATCATGAAGTCTTTGCGGCGAGGAGAGGCGCTCCTCAGACCGGTTGGTGCCTGGAGGGGGAGGGAAGGGGGCGGGGTGGGGTGTGAAATATGGACAGAGACAGATCCGGTATTGTGTTACGTCTATTGTGACATAAGATGTGTTTGTGTGTGTGTGTGAGTGTGTGTGTGTGTGTGTGTGTGTGTGTGTGTGTGTGTGTGTGTGTGTGTGTGTGTGTGTGTGTGTGTGTGTGTGTGTGTGTGTGTGTGTGTGTGTGTGTGTGTACGTGTGTGTGTGTGTGTTTGTGTGAGCATTGACTAATAGTCCTGTGATCATGACACATTTTTCTCCACAACTAACTAAATCAGTGTTTGCCAAATAACACAAATGCTGAGCCATCTTCTCCTGTGATACAAATACTGACTGGCTCTAATATCCTAATAAAACTGGACTTATCCTACTAAAACTGGACTGACGGCTCTAATATCCTACTAAAACTGGACTGACTTGCTCTAATATCCTACTAAAACTGGACTGACGGCTCTAATATCCTACTAAAACTGGACTGACGGCTCTAATATCCTAATAAAACTGGACTTATCCTACTAAAACTGGACTGACGGCTCTAATATTCTAATAAAACTGGACTTATCCTACTAAAACTGGACTGACGGCTCTAATATCCTACTAAAACTGGACTGACTTGCTCTAATATCCTACTAAAACTGGACTGACGGCTCTAATATCCTACTAAAACTGGACTGACGGCTCTAATATCCTAATAAAACTGGACTTATCCTATGGACTTAGCCTACTAAAACTGGACTGACGGCTCTAATATCCTAATAAAACTGGACTTATCCTACTAAAACTGAACTGACGGCTCTAATATCCTACTAAAACTGGACTGACGGCTCTAATATCCTAATAAAACTGGACTTATCCTACTAAAACTGGACTGACGGCTCTAATATCCTACTAAAACTGGACTGACTTGCTCTAATATCCTACTAAAACTGGACTGACTTGCTCTAATATCCTACTAAAACTGGACTGACTTGCTCTAATATCCTCCAAAACTGGACATAACACAAATGTAATCCATAGCTTTGATAATGGAAAATTTAGAAAAAGAGCACTGCAATTTTGGAAACATTTTTAGAGACGTTTGGTTTCAAAAAGACCTTGTTAAAAAGCTGTCTATGGAGACAACATTTTGTGTAGCCAAAACAATGAAATAGGTTGGTTTAAAAAAAAAAAAAAAAAATGTAACTATTGACTTTGACTACATTACCCATAACACATTAATTACACATTTCATGAATGCGTTATTACAGGTCCTAACTTGATTATTAAATGTTAATTAAATATATTCAGAACATATCTATAGCACATTCATGGCATACTATGCAAGAGCTAATATTTATATATCTTTAATAGATGCATTATTACAATGACAGCATGGCTGTCCTCAAAAGTGTGCTTCTGCCATACCATGGTTAGTGAATATGCCAAAAGGCCAAACCAAACACACAGCCATGCAATCTCCATAGACAAACATTGGCAGTAGAATTGCCTTGCTGAAGAGTTCAGTGACATTCAACGTAGCACCGTCATAGGATGCCACCTTTCTAACAAGTCAGTTTGTCAAATTTCTGCCCTGTTCGAGCTGCCCCGGTCAACTGTAAGTGCTGTTATTGTGAAGTGGAAGCGTCTAGGAGCAACAACGGCTCAGCCGCGAAAAAGTAGGCCACACAAGCTCACAGAACGGCACCGCCGAGTGCTGAAGCACATAGCGGGTAAAAATCGTCTATCCTCGAATACAACACTCACTACTGCCTCTGGAAGCAACGTCAGCACAATAACTGTTCATCAGGAGCTTCATGAAATGGGTTTCCATGGCCGATCAGCCGCACACAAGCCTAAGATTACCAATGCCCAATGCCAAGCGTTGGTTGGATTGGTGTAAAGCTCGCCGCCACTGGTCTCTGGAGCACTGGAAACGCGTTCTCTGGAGTGATGAATAACGCTTCACCATCTGGCAGTCCGACGGACTAATCTAGGTTTGGCGGATGCCAGGAGAATGCTACCTGCCCGAATGCATAATAACAACTGTAAAGTTTGGTGGAGGAGGAATAATGGTCTGGGGCTGTTTTTCATGGTCCGGGCTAGGCCCCTTAGTTCCAGTGAAGGGAAATCTTAATGCTATACCATACAATGACATTCTAGACGATTCTGTGCTTCCAACTTTGTGGCAACAGTTTGGGGAAGGTAATTTCCTGTTTCTTCATGACAATGCCGCCGTGCACAAAGCGAGCTCCATACAGAAATGGTTTGTCGCAATCGTGTGGAAGAACTTGACTGGCCTGCACAGAGCACTGACCTCAACCCCAT
Source organism: Thymallus thymallus (assembly GCA_023634145.1). NCBI lineage: Eukaryota > Metazoa > Chordata > Actinopteri > Salmoniformes > Salmonidae > Thymallus > Thymallus thymallus. Next base: position 30,929,832 of record CM042406.1, read on the forward strand.
CGAACACCTTTGGGTTGATTTGGAATGCCGACTGTGAGCCAGGCCTAATTGCCCAAAATCAGTGCCCAACCTCACTAATGCTCTTGTGGCTGAATGGAAACAAGTCCCCGCAGAAATCTTCCAACATCTAGTCGAAAGCCTTCCCAGAAGAGTGGAGGCTATTATAGCAGCAAAGGGGGGACCAACTCCATATTAATTCCCAGGATTTTGGATTGAGCATACTTTTGGTCATGTAGTGTATATAGCCTTTACTAGCCCCATTTCCCACTACAGACCGGTATACACTGTAGACCCGTGACTTACCGTCTTCTTCTCACTGAGGTCAATGTTGCCTGAAGATCCTCACACGGATGAAATCGTGTAGTTGAGGGTCATATCATAACTATGTCGTAACTCATTAACAGTGCTTGTCCACATCACAATTAGGTCTAAGTTGGTCAAACTGGTCTCTAACGCACACATGAAGGGTTTATGTATGAATTACTGTATATGCAGTCAAAGTCAAATATTTTTTCCCATTCATAAAGCATTTATAGCTAAGCACTTCATGGTAATTAACTGTGTAGTTTGCCTCTCTGATTTAGAACACCAACATTCAAAGTTTATGTATGAATTCCCATTGTGGGGATCTTCATGCACATTTGACCTCAGTGTGAAGAGGAAGGGAAGTCACGGGCCTATACTGGTGGAGCCAGCCAGTGACGGTCCACAGCCCTGTGCCTCCAGTGACGGTCCACAGCCCGGTGCCTCCAGTGACGGTCCACAGCCCTGTGCCTCCAGTGCCGGAGCAGTCCGCTCCACCGGTGCCCAGTCCGGAACCGGTCGTCAGCCCTGATCCAATGCCGGAGCAGTCTGTTCCACCGGTGCCCAGTCTGGGAAGGGGCTACAGTCCTGCTCCTGAGCCTGATCTGGTGCCACTTCCGGCACCGGGTCCAGAACACCAACGCCTGTGCCCCTCCTTGAACCCCCCCCCTCCCCTGCTGGTGTGACTAGTCTTGCGACGGGGGGGGGCCTTGGGGGGGGGGGGGGGGGGGCTGGGGGGGTACTGTAAGGTTTATGTTCAGAGAGGTCTCCACTACAGCGCTGCGCCTCGGGTCCTGTTTCATCACGACCGTGACAAAAACAATAAACAAGAATGGTGTTCATGGGAGGACACCATGGAAGAAGCCACTGCTGTCCAAAAAAAACATTGCTGCACGTATGAAGTTCGCAAAAGAGCACCTGGATGTTCCACAGCGCTACTGGCAAAATATTCTGTGGGCAGATTAAACTAAAGTTGGGTTCTTTGGAAGGAACACACAACACTATGAGTGGAGAAAAAAATGCACAGCACACCAACATCAAGACTTCATCCCAACTGTAAAGTATGGTGGAGGGAGCATCATGGTTTGGGGCTGCTTTGCTGCCTCAGGGCCTGGACAGCTTGCTATCATCGATGGAAAAATGAATTCCCAAGTTTATCAAGACGTTTTGTAGGAGAATTTAAGGTTATCTGTCCGCCAATTGAAGATCAACAGAAGTTGGGTGATGCAACAGGACAACGACCCAAAACACAGAAGTAAATCAACAACATAATGGCTTCAACAGAAGAAAATACCCGTTCTGGAGTGGCCCAGTCAGAGTCCTGACCTCAACCCGATTGAAATGCTGTGGCATGACCTCAAGAGAGCGGTTCACACCAGACATCCCAAGAATATTGCTGAACTGAAACAGTTTTGTAAAGAGGAATGGTCCAAAATTCCTCCTGACCGTTGTGCAGGTCTGATCCACAACTACAGAAAATGCTTGGTTGAGGTTATTGCTGCCAAAGGAGGGTCAACCAGTTATTAAATCTAAGGGTTCACATAATTTTTACACCCTGCACTGTGAATGTTTACACAGTGTGTTCAATAAAGACATGTAAACGTATAATTGTTTGTTTGTTATTAGTTTGTGTTTCTCTATAACATTGTATGATCTATTTATGCAGAAATCCAGGTAATTCCAAAGGGTTCACATACTTTTTCTTACCACTGTAAATATAGATGCATACTATAAATGCAATACCTAAATATGAGCTATTGCATAGCATGACATGAATGCGGTATAGATCTGCTATGGATATTCAGGGGCGGCCCGTCATTTAGGGAAGGTGTTTTAAGCCACACATTTTTTGCAACAAAAATATAAATATATATACTGTATATACAGTGGGGAGAACATGTATTTGATACACTGCCGATTTGGCAGGTTTTCCCACTTACAAAGCATGTAGAAGTCTGTAATTTTTATCATAGGTACTCTTCAACTGTGAGTGACGGAATCTAAAACAAAAATCCAGAAAATCACATTGTATGAGTTTTAAGTAATTAATTAGCATTTTATTGCATGACATAAGTATTTGATACATCAGAAAAGCAGAACTTAATATTTGGTACAGAAACCTTTGTTTGCAATTACAGAGATCATACGTTTCCTGTAGTTCTTGACCAGGTTTGCACACACTGCAGCAGGGATTTTGGACTTCAATATGGACTTTCAGCTCCCTCCAAAGATTTTCTATTGGGTTCAGGTCTGGAGACTGGCTAGGCCACTCCAGGACCTTGAGATGCTTCTTACGGAGCCACTCCTTAGTTGCCCTGGCTGTGTGTTTCGGGTCGTTGTCATGCTGGAAGACCCAGCCACGACCCATCTTCAATGCTCTTACTGAGGGAAGGAGGTTGTTGGCCAAGATCTCGCGATACATGGCCCCATCCATCCTCCCCTCAATACGGTGCAGTCGTCCTGTCCCATTTGCAGAAAAGCATCCCCAAAGAATGATGTTTCCACCTCCATGCTTCACGGTTGGGATGGTGTTCTTGGGGTTGTACTCATCCTTCTTCTTCCTCCAAACACGGCGAGTGGAGTTTAGACCAAAAAGCTCTATTTTTGTCTCATCAGACCACATGACCTTCTCCCATTCCTCCTCTGGATCATCCAGATGGTCATTGGCAAACTTCAGACGGGCCTGGACATGCGCTGGCTTGAGCAGGGGGACCTTGCGTGCGCTGCAGGATTTTAATCCATGACGGCGTAGTGTGTTACTAATGGTTTTCTTTGAGACTGTGGTCCCAGCTCTCTTCAGGTCATTGACCAGGTCCTGCCGTGTAGTTCTGGGCTGATCCCTCACCTTCCTCATGATCATTGATGCCCCACGAGGTGAGATCTTGCATGGTGCCCCAGACCGAGGGAGATTTACCGTCATCTTGAACTTCTTCCATTTTCTAATAATTGCGCCAACAGTTGTTGCCTTCTCACCAAGCTGCTTGCCTATTGTCCTGTAGCCCATCCCAGCCTTGTGCAGGTCTACAATTTTATCCCTGATGTCCTTACACAGCTCTCTGGTCTTGGCCATTGAGGAGATGTTGGAGTCTGTTTGATTGAGTGTGTGGACAGGTGTATTTTATACAGGTAACGAGTTCAAACAGGTGCAGTTAATACAGGTAATGAGTGGAGAACAGGAGGGCTTCTTAGAGAGAAACTAACAGGTCTGTGAGAGCCGGAATTCTTACTGGTTGGTAGGTGATCAAATACTTATGTCATGCAATAAAATGCAAATTAATTATTTAAACATTATACAATGTGATTTTCTCTCACAGTTGAAGTGTACCTATGAAGTGTACCTATGATAAAAATTACAGACTTCTACATGCTTTGTAAGTAGGAAAACCTGCAAAATCGGCAGTGTATCAAATACTTGTTCTCCCCACTGTATATATACTGTATACACTACCGTTCAAAAGTTTGCCACATTTTTTGTCCATTGTTAATGTTGTAATTGACTATTGTAGCTGGAAATTGCTGATTTTTAATGGAATATCTACATCGGCATACAGAGGCCCATTATCAGCAACCATCACTCTTGTGTTCCAATGGCACGTTGTGTTAGCTAATCCAAGTTTATAATTTTAAAAGGTAAATTGATCATGAGAAAACCATTTTGCAATTATGTTAGCACAGCTTAAAACTGATTAAAGAAGCAATAAAACTGTCTTTCTTTAGACGAGTATCTGGAGCATCAGCATTTGTGGGTTTGATTACAGGCTCAAAATGGCCAGAAACAAAGAACTTTCTTCTGAAACTCATCAGTCTTTTCTTGTTCTGAGAAATGTAGGCTATTTCATGCGAGAAATTGCCAAGAAACTGAAGATCTCATACAACGCTGTGTACTACTCCCTTCACAGAACAGCGCAAACTGGCTCTAATCAGAATAGAAAGAGGAGTGGGAGGCCCCGGTGCACAACTGAGCAAGAAGACAAGTACATTAGAGTGTCTAGTTTGAGAAACAGATGCCTCACAAGTCCTCAACTGGCAGCTTCATTAAATAGTACCCGCAAAACACCAGTCTCAACGTCAACAGTAAAGAGGCGACTCCGGTATGCTGGCCTTCTAGGCAGAGTTGCAAAGAAAAAGCCATATCTCAGACTGGCCAATAAAAAGAAAAGATTTAGGGCAAAAGAACACAGACACTGTACAGAGGAAGATATGGCTTTTTCTTTGCAACTTTTGAACGGTAGTGTATATATATATATATATATTGTTTGTGTGTGTGTGTGTGTGTGTGTGTGTGTGTGTGTGTGTGTGTGGTTGGAGGGGTGGCTTGCCTGTTTTGCATGTTATTTTTGCATTAATACGTGTCACTTATCAGTTTGCAAACAATGTAAAAAAAGTATATATATATAGTTAATAAAGCCACATACAAACATGGTCTCTTTTTTGCTTTCTTGGGTAAGGCAGCTCCAAAATGCGGGTGTTTCAGCCTAGCTCAGTGCTTTCTGTGGTGGTGGGGTACGGAGTGTAGGTGTTGGTAATGTTCTCTAGTTGCGCCGTGATTTGTTCAGTGTTCTGTCACTCATGGGGACACTACGTCACCGCCAAGTCTAAGGGTAGAGCATGAAAATTCAAGCCCCTTGGGTGCTGCCATAAGAGTTATTTTAGAAGTGCCCATCAAAGAGGGCTGAAGGTCATTAGCCACAGATAAAATGACGTCAAATCGCGTTACATCTACAGTAGCTTTGATTGGACTGATCATGTCAACATACACTCTCAAAATCTTAGCTAGCAGTCATCATCATGAATCAAGTCGACAAAAAAAAAGGCAAATCCTTTTTAATCCTTGTCATATGAAGAGAAATAATGAAGAGAAATTATAGATAAAAACGTATTGGTGCTCATCGCCCATTGGACATAAACATTACATATTTTGCTATTCAGTGATGTGGCTTCCAGACTTAAAATGATAAACATTAAACATTGGCCATGCTGTCAATGAAGCATGATTTGTGCCACGCTCAAAATCTGACTTCAGTGTGTTCATGACAACTGGGAAAATACGTTTTTGTAAAATCGGAATTCGGGCCTCTTTCTAGTGCTACGACCTGAAGATCACTGACGTCATCATGATTCGACACTATTTTTTTCAGAGTTCCCAGTTGTCTTGAAAGCACCATAAATCCAGAGAATGCTAGACTTTGATGACAAACATTTCCCACAGAGGACCGCCGCCCGCCTTTCTGTTCAAGTGAGCACAGCACAACAAGTTGAGTCCAAAAATGTATTGTTACCTGCTGCATAAGTTATGTAATATGCCAGAGAGATATGTATACTGTAGCTAATAAATTATAATACTAAGTGTATGTTGTGTAGTAAGCTGTTAGTAGGCCATGTGCTTCACCCTAATCATTTGGTATATTTTCCTCTCTTAATTTCGCCTACTGTTCTGACTTGGTGGTGCACATGTAGCCTATAACCTGTTTTAGAGAAATGTTATCATTTAATATTGTAAGAGCTTTCATTGTCTGCTTATATGCCCCCTTTATTTATCCTACGGTTCTGACTTGGTGTACAGGGAGAACACTGTAAGAACGGCCCATATTCTGAATTCTGTTGCTGTACATTTCAAAAGTGCTGAACAAATAGTTATATTGACTACGTCCGTCTTAGCTCGCTCATTGTCTTAATCTAAATTACGTATGGCCTCTTATACGTTTGTCGTCCCCTTATGCCATAGTTTGTACATCTCAATTGTCAGTAGAAACCACATTTGTTTAAGCAAGTCAACCATATCAGCTATGTTACTTTAAAAGGCAGTAAATGAGGCTGAATGAACTGTTTCACTGCCAGAAAAGGCTCCGCTGATAGCCAGGTGTAGCAGTGCTAAGGTAAGGGACTGCTTTTGGGACTCTACTGTTGGGACAGCTTTATGTTGGCCCTAACATTTTGTGGGAACCGTGTGTCACGTTATAGTGCAATTAATGTATTGTTAGTGTTGCGTAGTGGCTTTGATGGCATGCATCCCACTTTTATTTAGTTTTTGCCCCACCAAGATTTACATGCTAAAATCACCACTGGATATATTTAATTAACCTTTGATATTGTGGTTGGGACCTGTTGTAATATGTTCATGAAATGCTTATAGATGTGTTATACATGCGTTATGGATATATAGTCAAAGTAAATAGTTACCCAAACTTCTCACAAAGCAACGTTTTCCTCGCGCATTTAGTTCATTAATTGGAAACCTTTCCAAAGCGCCTCCTTACCTGGAAGTTGTTAATGAAAGCAGGAGCGGCGGGCGCGTACGGTGCGTAATGTCCATAGACTGGGTACATAACATCCACACAACTCATGATAATGGCACGATGTCCTCTCGGGCCAGGGGAAGGAAGTGTAGAGCTGTCTTATGGAAACCAACGTTGTGACAGAGCGACAACATTCCGCTCGCTAGCAGCAAGGCAACGAACTAGGCAAGACGCTCTGGCTCGGTCAGTGGCAATACACAGCAAGAAGCACGAGGCTTGACATCACCCGAGAGCGCGCTCTCCACTACGCCACGCAACAACAGCTGTGCTCTCAGATTGTGGTAAGAGAAGTTTATAGAACTAAACAGTAGTGGCTCCCCCTAAAATAAATGCTTGGATTTGTAATGTGTTTACATATTACATAATGTATATAGGACAATATTGTATATACACTGAGTATACCAAACATTAGGAACACCTTCCTAATATTGAGTTGCACCCCTATTTTGCCCTCAGAATAGCCTCCCGAGTGGCGCAGCGGTCTAAGGCACTGCATGTCAGTGCTAGAGGCGTCACTACAGACCCTGGTTCGATTACAGGCTGTATCACAATCCGGCCGTGATTGGGAGTCCCATAGGGCGGCGCACAATTGTCCCAGCGTCGTCCGGGTTTGGCCGGGGTGGGCTGTCATTGTAAATAAGAATTTGTTCTTAACTGACTTGTCTAGTTAAATAAAGGATCAATTAAAAATAAACAAGGTGTCGGAAGCGTTCCATGTTCCATGTTGACTCCAATGTTTCCCACAGTTGTGTCAAGTTGGCTGGATGTCCTTTGGGTGGGCCATACTTGATACACACGGGAAACTGTTGAGCGTGAAAACCTCAGCAGCATTGCATTTCTTGACACAAACCAGTGCGCCTGACACCTACTACCACACCCCGTTCAAAAGGCACTTAAATCTTTTGTCTTGCCCATTCACCCTCTGAATGGCACACACACACACACACATTCCATGTCTCAATTGTCTCAAGGATTCAAAATCCCTCTTTAACCTGTCTCCTCCCCTTCATCTACACTGATTGAAGTGGATTTAACAAGTGACATCAATAAGGGGTCATAGCTTTCACCTGGATTCACCTGGTCAGTCTGTCATGGAAAGAGTGTCAGGGTGCTTACTGTGTTGTTGTTTGAATCCCAGACTGCCTCTTTAAGATAATAATTGTATTAAGAAGTGTAAACCTGTGATCATTTGTACAGTAATTGTTTCAATATTGTAAAGGTCATCTATTATTATCAAATTATCTACTTTTCCATCAATGCTTTCCATTTTCCATTATGTAATCTGTCTTGAGCCACAGCAGTTTAGTTGGTGGGACCCGTGCTCCTTAACTCCTCGGGCCCCTAAAATAACTATTCCAGGGTTACACAGAAGTTCATAGGTCAATAGGCCTACAGCAGAACCACATTATTGTACTGTACACAGTTACAGTAGTAAAGGTTTGAGAGTAATTTAGCAAGCAAGTGGCTTCCTGTCAACCTTCCAAATGTGTATTTCCATATGAATTCATGTGTTATGACGGCCTTACATCGCAACATCCATGGGGTTGTCAAGTAAAGTCTGAGGTCATCGGAGCTATTTGGTGGAATAGTCCGAATGACACATAGGTGTCAACGGTTGAGTACACAGACCGGCCATACCAACACCCGGATAAATATAATACACAATTCCATGACAAATGATCACCCACCAGTTACACAAACAAGGCCCTTTCCTCACATACCATGTCATCTGTCATAGTACGGTTTGAGAATTAATAACAAAAGAAAAGCATGAATCAAATTACCCTACCACCTGAACAACCCTGATTTTATTATGGCTTGATTCTGTCCAGGTTTAATAGGCTAGATGTCCTATCTGAAATGTGACCCTTTAACGGTTTAAAGGAGCAATGTGGCACTTTAAGAGTTTTAAAGGAGCCTGACTGGGTTGGCATGCCAGTATTTCTGACACTCGGGAATGCAAGGGAGAATAGTGTGGAATATTTGTAGAATTCCTTTGACAAGTGTCAGATGAGATGGAATGCCTCTGATGTCTGTTGGCGGACTAGGCCGTTGGGAAGTTGGGTGGCGTCGTGTTGCTGCTGAGGTGGGGGTAAGTAGTCTCTCTGTGAAGGTTTGGATACCGTGTTTACTAGTTGTGTATCAACAATGCTTTTACGTTTGCACTTTATGTTGTGATTCAGCTGTTGTGGCATTATTTCATTTATAAACAGTTTTTTTCTTCTTTTTGCTCTTTTGATGTTGTCGTCTGCCTAGATATTGTACATACAAACCCCAAATTGCTCCAGAGGTATCTGCTATAAATAAAAAATAAAAAACATGTAAATGTTAGCCAAATGTAGTAGAATATAAAATATCTTTCTAATTAGATTTTTCAGATATAATTAAGTCTGGAAAGGTTTGGTTCCATTTTGTCTGTTGTTTAGAACTGAGCAGGGTGCTGGAGTCAGAGAGAGGAGTGTGTGATGCAATGTTGGAGCACTCAAACTTACAGCGTGATCAACAGCTGCTGCTGACGGATGGGAGACCTCTAGTATTAATGACCATGACTCTCTCTCCTTCTCTCTCCTTCTCTCTCCCTCCCCCTCTCTCTCTCTCCTTCTCTCTTCCCCAGCAACACATAAACCGCATCGTTGCCTTACCGCACTCTGCCCTCCCTCCGGAACAGCCGTCTAGAGTCATTTGTCTCTATTGGGTGATGGTATGTGTGTGTGTGTGTGTGTGTGTGTGTGTGTGTGTGTGTGTGTGTGTGTGTGTGTGTGTGTGTGTGTGTGTGTGTGGTTAGCAACGCAACACTTGTCATACAGGAAAGGGAAGAAGGTGAGTGACTCAACCCGTTGACTGGAATAGAACATAGATGTAGGACACAAGCTAGTTTTCCTTTTTTTTTTACTTTTTATGATATCACTAATTTATTATTTATTACACATTTTGTTTTGTATTATTATTACTCAAGCACAATAGTGTGTGTGTGCACTAGCTGAAAATAAACACAAGTCACATCACTGTTGCTTTATGACCACCCAACATCCAAACCCTTCCTCTTTCTGCACAGTCTAAATGAGAACTGCTCCGAGGCCTCTGATTGGCTAACCTGCTGAAAGAGTTAATGGTAACACTATTTAGACCAGGCTTCTGGTCGTTACACCAGGAATACTTCAGAACCCATACTATAAATACCTGTTGAAAGAAATCAAGTAACAAATAAAGTAACATCCAAGAACATGACGTCGTCTCACTGTGGCCAGCAAAGCACGACTTTGGGCACAGTTGACATTGTAGCCGACTTTAAAGCCGAGTCGAGGTGGACTGATCAACAAATCTCCTCGCATCATAAATAACTACTCATATTATTTTGTAGATCAGTCAGTCACAATTTACCCATGATGCTGTGCATCACGGTTTTAATGCTCTCCAATATGTCCATAGGATATGTACTGTACTGCATGTCTGGATATAGCACAGATAGCCTGGTTAATCCAGACTGAATTTAGCGGTTGTAGTTGACTTCAATGGGGAGCACAGTGTTCATTCTGGTTTAACCAGGCTATGGAAACCATTTACCATAACCACTGAAACAACAAAGTCTTTATTGAGGTCTCGGTCTGGCCTGGACCCAAGTGGTCTGCTACTCTCCAGCACCCAGAATTCCAGGGTTGTTTATCCTATCCGCCTGCTTTAGCCACGTGAGTCCCCCTGCTCCATGCAGCATGTGTTAGAGAGACAGAGACATACACTACCGTTCAAAAGTTTGGGCTCACTTAGAAATGTCCTTGTTTTCCATGAAAACATACATGAAGTGAGTTGCAAAATGAATAGGAAATATAGTCAAGACGTTGACGAGGTTATAAATAATTATTTTTAATTGAAATAATAATTGTGTCCTTCAAACTTTGCTTTCGTCAAATAATCCTCCATTTGCAGCAATTACAGCCTTGCAGACCTTTGGCATTCTAGTTGTCAATTTGTTGAGATAATCTGAAGAGATTTCACCCCATGCTTCCTGAAGCACCTCCCACAAGTTGGATTGGCTTGATGGGCACTTCTTATGTGCCATACGGTCAAGCTGCTCCCACAACAGCTCAATAGGGTTGAGATCCGGTGACTGTGCTGGCCACTCCATTATAGACAGAATACCAGCTGACTGCTTCTTCCCTAAATAGTTATTGCATAGTTTGGAGTTGTGCTTTGGGTCATTGTCCTGTTGTAGGAGGAAATTGGCTCCAATTAAGCGCCGTCCACAGGGTATGGCATGGCGTTGCGAAATGAGGTGATAGCCTTCCTTCTTCAAGATCCCTTTTACCCTGTACAAATCTCCCGCTTTACCACCACCAAAGCACCCCCAGACCATCATATTACCTCCACCATGCTTGACAGATGGCGTCAAGCACTCCTCCAGCATCTTTTAATTTGGTCTGCGTCTGTTTCTCAAACTAGACACTCTAACGTACTTGTCCTCTTGCTCAGTTGTGCACCGGGGCCTCCCACTCCACTTTCTATTCTGGTTAGAGCCAGTTTGCGCTGTTCTGTGAAGGGAGTAGTACACAGCGTTGTACGAGATCTTCAATTTCTCACATGGAATAGCCTTTATTTCATGAGTGATGGTTCCTGATAATGGGCCTCTGTACGCCTATGTAGATATTCCATAGAAAATCAGCCGTTTCAGCTACAATAGTTATTTACAACATTAACAATGTCTACACTGTATTTCTGATCAATATGATGTTATTTTAATGGACAAAAAATTTGCTTTTCTTTCAAAAACAAGGACATTTCTAAGTGACACCAAATGTTTTAACAGTAGTGTACATACAGATGCTCAACTGTCCTGAGCCATCCTTATAGGCCTGACACACATACACACACACACACACACACACACACACGCACACACACACACTTTCAGACTCTCATACAGGTCTGTCTGGTTCACAGTCAAAGGTATCCTGGTTAAACCACACTGAATGCTTCATTAGCATATTAAGACAACAGTATACAAGAGAAGGGTCTTGTGATGGCTATAAAGTTGATTGATTGAGAAACTGACTGGCCAGTGTCCAATGTGAATCCAGGCAGTCGGCAAATACAGCCACTTTCCTTTTGTTTATTAATGGCTAACCCTCTCAAATGGACAGAATGTGAATTAACAGCGTGGCGGGAGAGGCTGGCGGGTGCCACATTCCTTGCATCTATTTCCCATGCCGCGCTTCCGTCGGGTCGCTGATGTCATATACACTGCTGGAGGGACAGGCGGTTGTCACCTTCCCAACAGACGCTCTTCCAGAGGGGGAGACAGGTTCAGAGAGGGGGGCTGTGGGTGGTGGTGGTCAGCTACCAGTGAAGAAGACATAGATATGGGGACAAGGCGGGGGGAAAGGAGGGTAATACTGGTTCAGGGAGGTGGGTTGGGGGTGGGGAGGTATCACAAATGTGACATGTCACATGGTCAAACAGCGGCTGATTTACAGGCGATCAGCTTCCGCGTCACCCACTTGGTGTTGGCGCCTCAGAATGCCAGGTATGGAGGAGTTAGATCAGCGGCTGCTTTTAGACGGTGCCTTTCGAACTACGCAGGGAAGATGGGAAAGTTGTTGGTGCCAAAGTCTTTCCCTCCATTTCTGAATCACCCTGATTCTCCAAGGTGCCCTGGGTTCTGGTGGTTGGGTCTATGTACTACATGGCATGCATACCGAACCACTTGAAAGACAGCAAGGCTAGTGAAACACTAGCATGCAAGCTGAGAAGTAGAGTGATCGAGTCATCAAGAGAAACTCTTGGCGGGAGGGAGGGAGGGAGGGAGGGAGGGAGTGGGGAGGGAGGGAGGGAGGGAGGGAGGGACGCAAATAGAAAAGAGTGGTGAGAGAAAAGGAGAGCGAGAGAAAAATCTGCCGCATAACTGGGTGGCGTAACTGAGTGGCCCAGTGGTCTAAGACACTGCATATCAGTGCTAGAGGCGTCACTACAGACACCCTGGTTCAAATCCAGGCTGTATCACATCCGGCAGTGATTGGGAGTCCCATAGGGCGGCGCTAAATTGGACCAGCGTCGTCCGGGTTTGGCCGTCACTGTAAATAAGATGATGTTCTTAACTGACTTGCCAAGTTAAATAAAGGTTCAATAACAATATAGTAATAATGAGCTAGGTTGGGTAAGGGAGCGAGACGGAGAGTGTTGAGTAAAAAGAAAGAGAGAGACTGTAGGAAAGAAGAGGTGGAGAATAAGGGTGGTACGGCAGACCCTCGTGCCCCCTACCCAGAGCAGCTACAGCCAGCCCAGAGAATTCAGACTGTGATTTACTTAGCGGTGACATCATGGAGGCCACAGCTATTTTTATTGGCCGGTAAAAGTGTCAGATCGGCTCCACGCTATGCCACCTGTCCAATCCGCTGCGATCACGAAAACCCCTTGGAAAAAGTCAACCATGGAAAATGATTGGGAGTTGAAAAGAGCAATGTGCGTAAATAAGCTAATGTTCAACGAGACAAGTCATGTTTGTGGTTGGGGAGGTAGGGGGTGGGGTTGTGGAGGTAGGGGGTGGGGTTGGGGAGGTAGGGGGTGGGGTTGGGGAGGTAGGGGGTGGGGGGTGGGGTTGGGGAGGTAGGGGGTGGGGTTGTGGAGGTAGGGGGTGGGGTTGGGGAGGTAGGGGGTGGGGTTGTGGAGGTAGGGGGTGGGGTTGTGGAGGTAGGGGGTGGGGGGTGGGGTTGGGGAGGTAGGGGGTGGGGTTGTGGAGGTAGGGGGTGGGGTTGGGGAGGTAGGGGGTGGGGGGTGGGGTTGTGGAGGTAGGGGGTGGGGTTGTGGAGGTAGGGGGTGGGGTTGGGGAGGTAGGGGGTGGGGTTGGGGAGGTAGGGGGTGGGGTTGTGGAGGTAGGGGGTGGGGGGTGGGGTTGGGGAGGTAGGGGGTGAAAACGCCTGGTCAGATGAGCTCACCGTCCTTTGGAGAGGATGAATAGATAGCCTGGCCCACTGAAGGTGAATAGATAGCCTGGCCCACTGAAGGTGAATAGATAGCCTGGCCCACTGAAGGTGAATAGATAGCCTGGCCCACTGAAGGTGAATAGATAGCCTGGCCCACTGAAGGTGAATAGATAGCCTGGCCCACTGAAGGTGGAGCAAAGGCCTCAATGAGGGAAGCCCTGCGGGAGTCTTACCGCTGTCCAGTCTCCTAAAGGGTGCCACCGGCGGTATCAACAAGAGAACATTCAAGAACTAGAAACAGCTGACCTAAAGGCTTTCTGGCAACATGTTAAGCAACTTGGTGTGGCTAGTGAATTCCGCCAGTTTATCCCCTAGGAAGTCCTAGGGCCCAATGGAACCACCCACACTGATAAGCACACTGTACTAGAAACACAGAGAAATTACTGAGTCAACCTTTTCCATGTATTTATAAAGCCTTTTTTACATACACAGAAACCCAGCCTAAAACCCCAAACAGCAAGCAATGCAGATGTAGAAGCACTGTGGCTAGGAAAAACTTACTAGAAAGGCAGGAACCTAGGAAGAAACCTAGAGAGGAACCAGTTTCTGAGGGGTGGTCAGTCCTCTTCTGGCTGTGTCGGTGGAGATTATAAGAGTACATGGCCATTAAGCCCTGATCGTGCTTCAAGATGTTCAAACGTTCAGAGATGACCAGCAGGGTCAAATAATAATCACAGGCCAGTACCTCAGGAGTAAATGTCAGGTGACTTTTCATAGCAAGCATTCAGAGGACGAGGCAGCAGGTGCGGTAGAGAGAGAGAGAGAGAGAGAGAGACAGCCCTGGATAGTATTGTGTTCTGTTTAACCGCATTTCCCACTGGGCTGAAACCAACATTATCATAGCAGTTGAGCAAAAAGGGTTCAGAATGAAACAAAGCTGCCTGGACCACATCACCACAAAACCTAAAAAGTCCACTTTCTGTTCTTTCATAGATTTCTCTAAAGCCTTTGACCACATTGACAGAAATACAGCATATATGCAAAAGTATGTGGACACCCCTTCAAATTAATGGTTTTGGCTGTTTCAGCCACACCCGTTGCTGACAGGTGTATAACATTGAGCACACCGCCATGCAATCTCTATAGACAAACATTGGCAGTATAATGGACTTAATTAAAGAGCTCAATGACTTTCAACGTGGCACCGTCATAGGATGTTCGTAAAATGTCTGCCCTGCTAGAGCTGCCCCGGTCTGTTAAGTACATAGCGAACCATGTGAATCGTGCCCTTGGTGCCATCATTGTAAAGAAAACTGCTTGATTCATTGGTGCTACCTATTATTACTTATACGGCAGCAGTATGGGGGCACAGAAATTATACTGGTGTTAATGCTGTTTTTAACCGTGCCTGCAGATTTAACCTTGGTGTGGATAAATACACGCCAAATGCTGCTATTCAAGGTGATATGGGTTGAAAAGCTCTTATGGCATCACCAGTGGCTCTGTATTAAAAAGAAATGTGCAGAGATTTTGTGGAATACCAAATGAACGTCTATGTAAACAAGTACTTTTATGGGCTTGTGATGTTGCAACTGCAAAGAAAACCACGTCAAAGCCTTTTTTAAATGAAAGTGGTACAAACTGATAAACAAACCTGAAAGTAACAAGCTACTACTGCCTTTTTAAATGTACTTTTGGGACAGAACTGAAGTGCCTGATTTTTGCTTTTATCCACTGTAGCTGACTTTGTTTTTCTTTGTGTAGGCTGAAGTGACTAAACCACACTGTCAAAGGGATACACTAATGAGGGCCATCCGTGACTCTGTGTGTGTGTGTGTGTGTGTGTGTGTGTGTGTGGTGAAAGTGAAAGGGTCGCTCTACATCTCTCATTTGAGAACCTTCGCACAACAGACCACATTTCCATAGGCAGCGCTGCTGGCCTTGATCTGTCCTTTGCGACACAGATGCCATCGTGTGGTCAGGACGTGGAATGACAAGACATTTGCTACAAATAAACACATCAAGTGAAATCTGTCAAACTTCGTTTTAGTTGGTGCATCATGGGAAATTGCAATTTCTCAGATGCTGAGAGTCAAATTAAATGAATAAGGCCTTTTATTCACCTAATATAGAATACCTCATGGTAAGCTACAGACCTTTTATCTACCAAGAGAGTTCTTATCTCTAATTATCACGGCTGTCTACATTCCGCTACAAGCCAACACCACAGGCACTCAATGAACTGTATAGAGCCATAAACAAACAAGAAACCACTCACCACGAGGCCGCGTTTCTGGTGGGCGAAGACTTTAACGCGGGGAGACTTAAAACCGTCCTACCTCACTTCTAACAACAAGTCTACTGCACCACTCGGGGGCACTAAAACTCAAGACCACTTTTATTCTACCCACAGAAATGCATACAAGGCCCTCCCTCGTCCTCCCTTTGGCAAATCTGACCATGACTCCATTCTCCTGCTTCCTGTTTAGAAACAAAAGCTCAAACAGGAAGTACCAGTGATGCCCTCAATACGGAAGTGGTCGGATGAAGCAGACGCGAGACTGTTTTGCTAGTACAGACTGGGATATGTTCCGGGATTCCTCCGATAGCATTGAAGAGTTTACCACAACATTCCCAAGTGCATAGATGATGTCATGCCCACAGTGACTATACGAACACATCCAAACCAAAAACCATGGACTACAGGCAATATCGGTGCTGGGTTAAAGGCTAGAGCTACTGCTTACAAGGAACGGGACAAGGCCATGGACGCATACAAGAAAGTCGACTACGACCTCCGATGAGACCTCAAACATGCAAAAGGAGAATATAGGAGGAAGGTGGAATCCTACTACACCGGCTCCGATGCTTGTCGTATGTGGCAGGGCTTGCAGAGGATAACAGATTACAACGGGAAACCCAGTTGTGAGTTTCCCAGCAATGCAGAACTCCCAAACGAGCTAAATGCCTTTTATGCTGAATTCAAGGAATATAATACTGTGCCTTGAGTGAAAGTCCCTGTTTTCCAGATGACTGTGTGATCTCGCTCTCCGTGGCATATGTGAGCAAACGTTTAAACAGGTTAACAATCACAAGGCCTCAGGGCCATACGGAATACCAAGGCGTGTTCTCAAAGCATGCGCAGACCAGCTGGCAAGTGTCTTCGCAGACACACTGCATCTCCTTGTCCCAGTCCGTAATACCAACATGTTTCAAGCTGACCACCATTGTCCCTGTTCCCAAGAGCTGCAAGGTAACCCGCCTAAATGACTATCACCCTGTAGAACTCACATCTGTAATTATGAAGTGCTTTGAAAGGCTGGTCATGACACACCTCCACCACACTGACCCTCAACACGGGGGCCCCTAGGGTGTATGCTTAGCCCCCTCCTGTACTCCCTGTTCACCCACAACTGCGTGGCAACGCACGACTCCCAACACCATCATTAAGTTTGCTGATGACACAACAGTGGTACTGGTACTTTCTGTATATATAGCTCCACAGTGATCTGGTACTGATACTTCCTGTATGTAGCTCCCTTCTTGTGTATTTTATTGTATTCCTTGTGTTACTATTTTATTTTTTTAACTCTGCATCGTTGGGAAGGGCTTTAAAGCAAGTATTTCAAGGTAAAGTCTACACCAGTTGCATTCAGCGCATGTGACAAATAACATTTCATTTGATTTTGACATACCATACAAAACATCCCGGACTTACTTTTAATATGTTACGTCTACCCCCGAGTCCAGGTTGATTTTTATGTCCAAACTCAGAATCAAATATGCTTCACAAAATGACAAAATTAACATGGTTGCTGTGGTAGAACGTTTATTTCGATTGGAAGTCCCATCAGGTTTACTGGTTTCAGGTGTGTCTATGTAAATGTGAACACGAATAATAGCGAAATAGTCTGACTATTCGTACGTCTGACTGACATAACAACCACATGTCAAAGTTGCACCTTGTGAATTCTACTAATGTAACTCTCGACAGTAAGTTGAGGCAACGACCGAGTTCCAAAAATATATATATTTCTCGTTTTTGAAAATCCATCCGCAGACCTACAAAAAGGTGGGCGGTCCGCAGGCCGGCAGTAGCCCATCCCTGGCCTAAATAAATAGAGACACTGTCCTAATTATGAGACAATCTCCGTTCATCTATTGTACAAAAAAAAAAAAAAATGTATTCCAATATGTTAAATATCTATTTTTCATAATAGATCGCTTACCTCAATCATATACTTCCTCCATGCCGTTGAGGGGCGCATGTTCGTCATAAATAAATGCCATCGATAAAACCAGCCGCTCAGCCATGTTGAAGAAGTCGTTCAGCGCCGAGAGAGCTAAAGGACTGCATCCCGCCATTGTGTAGATCCTAAGCTCTGTAGAGAGACGGGGGGCACTTGGCTAACTCTCAGATACACACTTCCCACACCCTGCCGCTTAAATTAAAACGAATAAATACAAAGGCTCCAGGGAGAAAGACATGTCAGCCAGCAGCCTTCTTGAACAGGTAAAGAGAGTCACTTTCTGAATTGCCACCGAGACGTAACTAGGATAGCTTGTTCCAGAGGCAGTGACTCTCTCTCTCTCTCTCTCTCTAGCTAGCTAGCTAACGTTAGTGCAGTAGGCCTGACCACCTGCTAAAGGACTGACTGGTGAAATATACATCTTCTTCATTTTATTTTTTTGTTATTTTATTTTTCCCCCCTTCCTCTTTTCCTCATAAATCAAACCTTCATGAATCACCTGGACCCAATCCAGAGACCGAAAGGCCAAGGAAACAAAGGTAAGCTGTCGTTACATGGCGAGTTTACTGTGTCTGTATGCGGATATTTTTTCTTCCCGTGGCGGTTTTTCGTGCGCGGATGTGATGATAGTTAGCAGGCCAGTCTCCCCGTTTCGCCTCCATAGTTGATTTGGACATGTGGGGAGAGAGAAAATCCGATAAGTTGCTACTACTTACTCAATCGTTTAATTTGTTTATTTGAATGACATTCACTGTAATTTGTGTGAATACACCATTTGTGTTAATTTTGAGGCAATTCGTCAGCGTTGGCTAACGTTGGTAGCTACCTTGGTAACTAACTTGGCTAGGTAACGCGAGCGTCCTCTGCTACGTTAGAAGTTAGCCGGCTAGGCATTTCCTAAGTCAGGTGGCTTACTGAAGTTGACAAACTAATATGTTTACGTCAAAGGTGGGCTTCAAACTCCCACGCACAATGTTGGTTAGTTCTTTGGCTAACCTCAGTATTTATAGGATTTTTCGCGGTCGTGAAGGTACTCTTGAACTGCCTGCCGATGACACGTCTTCCAGCATGATGTTCTCGCCGAACCAGTAGCAAACCTCTGGTCAGTTATTGTCACACAACAACAACAACAACAAAAACATGCTGTTTCAGTTCTATTCCGATGTTTTGAGGAAACGTTGTTTACTAGACAGGCATGTTTTCCAGTTTGGCAATTCATTTTCAGATTCTGCTTACCGTTAGCTATGTCAGGATGAAACGAAATGTACTCTGCACAACTTTAACGTTAAGTTATGACTACAATCACTTATGTTAAATAACTCAATCCATGTGTTTCTCCTCAAGTTGTATCTAGAAACAATATTCTACTGCACCTCATATCGCTGATTTCACTGACCATTGGTGGTTGCAACCGATTCGCTGTGATAAACAGGCTGCTTCTGCATGTAACAGTTATGCTGCATTTACAATCTGTCAACAATAACGTATCTGATACAACCCATCTAGGGCCTAGTGTTTGTTTTATAGGTGGCACACTCTAGACCTAGCCAGCAGCAAAGACAACTGTTGGCCAACTCAAACAGTCCCAAGCATTTGGTCACCTAACCCATTTTAGTGTTTTAAAACAGCATCTTTGTGGCTGTGAACTGTATTTGTACAATGCTAGAGATGTTTCATCAAGCTTCATGACTTCCTGGCTCTTATTCTCTATCACACTCATGGCCGGCTGCAAATGTGTATGCCTATGACTAGTTGCATTGACTTTTTCCACCTTATGCAAACAGATGGATCTTACATTGCTGTCTACTCCTCTTTTCCAGTGCAAAACGGAGCTGTGACCCAAAAGGATACTTTAAATGATGATGAGTTTGATCCTTACGTGCTCACTCAGGCCAGACAGGTGAGTACCAGTCAAATACCATCAGTTTGACTAGGCCCACACTGTACACTGTTACTAACATTTGCCTGCTTAGACTGCAGGCAAATAGCATTCGTTCACTTAACGTTTTGACACGGCCTCAGTTCTGATAGAAATAATGAGCATAATAAACAATCTAAATGACTCATAGGTTATGTTGGTAAAACTCCCTCTGGTACATTTGCATTCATCATCCATAATGGAGGAGATCTCGCTTTACAGTGAATTACTTTTATACTGTTGCAATTCATGCGTTTCAGTGCATAGAGACTCTTCTCTCCCTGATTTACTATGTAGTCCATTTCCTTTTCTAGAATTCAGTTGGAATACATTTGGTTGAGTCCCCTCAGTAGTGGGCACTTCCCCGAAAAGTGGGCCACAGTGGAAATAATGGAGCCTGTATTCCTCCAGTCAAAGGAATGCAACAGTTTTCTCCTCATAAAGCGTTTCACTAGTGTGAAAGTGACCAGTCGTCACAGTCTAGGTGCCAGCCGAGGCTGACGGAGATCCGAACGAGGATGGCAATCCGATTGATGCCCTGCTTGTAATGTAATGATTTAAACAGTCAGCAGTCTAACCAGTGCTTTCTTCTCTTCGCAGAGCAATGCCTATACGGCCATGTCGGACTCCTACATGCCCAGTTACTACAGCCCATCCATAGGATTCTCTTACTCCCTGAACGAGGCAGCATGGTCCACCGGTAGCGATCCCCCCATGCCTTACCTGGCCTCGTATGGACAGCTGAGCAATGGGGAGCACCACTTCCTGCCCGACGCCATGTTCGGCCAGCCCGGCCCGCTGGGTAGCAACCCCTTCTTGGGCCAGCACAGTTTCAACTTCTTCCCCAGCAGCATCGACTTCTCTGCCTGGGGCAACAACAGCTCTCAGGGACAGTCTACGCAGAGTTCTGGCTACAGCAGCAGCTATGCCTACGCGCCCAGCTCGCTAGGGGGTGCCATGATTGACGGACAGTCCCCCTTCGCCCAGAATGAGCCTCTCAACAAGGCTCCTGGCATGAACAGCTTGGACCAGGGCATGGCTGGACTTAAGATTGGTGGTGGTGCTGGGGATATGGGGGCCCCCAAGGTGGTGGGGACTGGCCTCCCCGGGGGACCCCTAGGACACAACCAGGTTTCTGGTGGAGCTCCCAGCATGCCACTGCCCCCTGTGTCCATTGCCCCCGCCAAGCCCGCCTCCTGGGCGGACATTGCCAGCAAGCCGGCCAAGCCGCAGCCCAAGCTGAAAACCAAGGGGGGCATAGCGGGGACCAACCTGCCCCCTCCGCCCATCAAACACAACATGGACATTGGCACTTGGGACAACAAGGGGACCATGCCTAAAGCGTCCACCCCCCAGCAGGCGCCTCTCCCCAGCAACGGGCAGCCGCCCAACCAGGCCTCCCCTCAACCCGGCACCATGGCTGGAGGGACCCCGCAACTGCCCCTCAGCAACGGACAGTTGGTGGCCTCTTCAGCCCAGCTGGGGCAGCACCAATTTCCCCCCAACGGGCAGCAGGGCATGGGGGGTCAGCTGCAGCTTTCCCAGGGCCCCCCGCCCGCCACCCAGCCCTCCCAGCCCACCCGCTGGGTCCCTCCACGGAACCGTGCCAACGGCTTTGGGGATGCCGGGGGTGGGGCGGGGCAGTCGCCCCCCAACTCAGGTGTGGGTGGGGTGCTGGTGCCCTCGGAACCCCACCCGGTGCTGGAGAAGCTGCGCCTGGTCAACAACTACAACCCTAAAGACTTTGACTGGAACCTCAAGCAGGGGCGTGTGTTCATCATCAAGAGCTACTCAGAGGACGACATACACCGCTCCATCAAGTACAACATCTGGTGCAGCACGGAGCACGGCAACAAGCGGCTGGACGCCGCCTACCGCTCGCTGGGTGCCAAGGGCCCCCTCTACCTGCTCTTCAGCGTCAACGGCAGTGGCCACTTTTGCGGTGTGGCGGAGATGCGCTCGCCCGTGGACTACAATACCTGCGCCGGCGTGTGGTCACAGGACAAGTGGAAGGGGCGCTTTGACGTGCGCTGGATCTTTGTTAAGGACGTTCCCAACAGCCAGCTGCGGCACATCCGCCTGGAGAACAACGAGAACAAGCCAGTGACCAACTCGCGGGACACGCAGGAGGTGCCTCTGGACAAGGCACGGCAGGTGCTGAAGATCATCGCCGGCTACAAGCACACCACCTCCATCTTTGACGACTTCTCCCACTACGAGAA
Organism: Thymallus thymallus; assembly: GCA_023634145.1. Lineage (NCBI taxonomy): Eukaryota > Metazoa > Chordata > Actinopteri > Salmoniformes > Salmonidae > Thymallus > Thymallus thymallus. The sequence continues at coordinate 30,951,735 of CM042406.1, forward strand.
GCGCCAGGAGGAGGAGGACTGTGTGAAAAAGGTAAAGGCCTGCCCTCCACCCATCTGGGGAAATAAATAGGCCTACACCTTGGGTTGTGTGCTTGGGGAGAGGCATGGAAAGCTGTATGTGTGCAAAGGTTCTGAGCGAAACTCTCGAGCAAAAATCCAGTTGAGTGAAATATTTGATTCTGTCATTATATGTGTGTTAATCTTACAATGTGCCATTCCTACAGAGAATTTTGATAAGTGCAGTAACTTTCCAGTTATAATATATTTTTTAAAGTTCCATGTTAGATTTATTATCTCACATGGATTTGTGAATTACGAATGATAAAATGAGTGTTGATCAGGTGTGTCCATATGTAATGTATATTTCCCATTCGGTATCTAATTGATGATCAATGTGACATTATAATTTTTTTTTCCTTGTGGGAATGTTATTTGGGACATTTGTTCCAAATGCTTGGCCTACCCAATCAATGCTGTAATTATATAGGTTACTGTATGTCACCATATCAGTCCCTCCAGGATTCCGCAGCATTGTTTTGTGATGGTTTGTTCTGACACTTTGCATGGCAGTTTGTGACGATTTTGCCGAAATTTGTTACATGAGTTGACTGCGGGGAAAAGTTTGTTGACGTGTTGCTTTATTAAGCCATTTTATGCGATAATGTGCAGTCATTGGTAACATTGAGCCCGGTTTGTTTGTGGTGATCGGACATTTATGATGTGGTGTTTTATGCTGTGATTAGTCACATTTGCAAGCCCTCACACAATATGTGGTAGTTGATTTAGCAAAAAATTCTGTGATTGCAAAATCCTGGAGGGACTGCCATATACTTTTTTTTAAAGGGGACGTGGTAAGGTTTTTTGCAAGAGTCAAGTAAACAAAATGCCAGCTGTCCCTTGTGATCACCAAGATGCATTTTTGTCGTTGACATTTTCAGACTCCTGAAATAATTAGAATATTCATTTATTAAAATGCGCCGCCTGTATGTCATGTTATCCAAAACATAACCCTCGGAGGCTTCTGTTCACATTATGAAATGCATGTTTACATCGGTGCTTCAGTCGCAATGGCCATTGACAAACACTACATGACCAAAAGTATGTGGACACCTCTTCGAAACTCATTCCCAAATCATGGGCGTTAATATAGAGTTGGTCCTCCTTTGCTATAACCGCCTCCAATCTTCTGGGAAGGCTTTCCTCTAGACGTTGGGTTTTGTGCAGGCCAGTCAAGTTCTTCCACACCGATCTCGACCAAACCATTTCTGTATAGATCTCGCTTTGTGGGGCATTGTCATGTGCTGAAACAGGAAAGGGCCTTCCCCAAACTGTTGCCACAAAGTTGGTTAGACAGAATCGTCTAGAATGTCATTGTATGCTGTAGCATTAAGATTTCCCTTCACTGGAACTAAGGGGCCTAACCCTTACCATGAAAAACAGCCCCAGACCATTATTCCTCTTCCACCATACTTTACAGCATCTGCCAAACCCAGATTTGTCCGTCAGACTGCCAGATGGTGAAATCTGATTCATCACTCCAGAGAAGGCGTTTCCATTGCTCCAGATTCCAATGGCGGTGCGCTTTACACCACTGCAGCTGACGCTGGGCATTGCGCATGGTGATCTTAGGCCTGTGTGTGGCTCCTTGGCCATGAATCGATTTCATGAAGATCCTGACGAACAGTTCTTGTCCTGACATTGCTTCCAGGGGCAGTTTGGAACTCTGTAGTGAGTGTTGCAACTGAGGACAGACTATTTTTACGCACTTCAGCACTCGGCGGTCCCATTCTGTGATCTTGTTTGGCCTACCACTTCGCGGCTGAGTCGTTGTTGCTCCTAGACGTTTCCACTTCACAATAACAGCACTTAGTTGACCGGGGCAGCTCTAGCAGGGCAAAAATTAAGAACTGACTTGTTGGAAAGGTGGTATCCTATGACGGTGCCACGTTGAAAGTCACAGCTCTTCGGTAAGGCAGTGGAACTGGGTTTCAAGGTCCAAAATATGAATTTGAGGTGCTTATAGGCTAGCAGCCAGGTTCTGACTGGAGCTGTGTACATCTCAATACTTATTGTTTGACCTACAGTGAGACTACACCTTTCTATCTCTGTATTACTGACTTTTTATACGGACTGCAGAGTGCTTGTTTGTCAGCTCTGAGAATAGGAAGCTGCTTTCCTTACATCGAAACAGGCCTAGTTATTGGGTTATATTGGACAGTGCTGTTTCCGCTTAATACTCCCATTTGAGACATGCTGTTCCAACAATGTGGCAAATTGGATTTCTACCTTCAATCTTATTTTGCGGAAACTCAAACCATGTTTCCTTACATAGTGGTATCTGATGACAAAATCTCAAAGTTCCTATTCTGTTAACTCGTATCCAAATAATGTGGTAGACTCATCCTATGCATGTAATTTGTAATGACCTGTATATGCCCACACCATTTCAACACAAAAGCTGCAAACATGGTTTTCCGTTATAAAAAAATGTGCTGTAATTAATTATAGGTCATATTTCATAGCAATCTGGGAACACTGGACAGTTACTTAAGATGTGTAGAGTCCTGACTGAGGCTGTGTGCAAAACACGGTCAGCATTATTTACTGCATCTAGAAAACTGCTCTGCACCTGGGGGTATTTCACATTATATAACGGCATCCAATCCTGAATGCAGATTGGTTCTAGCCAGTGTCTATTCCACAAGTTACCAAGCTATGATGTTAAAATGCCTATTTACTCTGTTCCGTCTGCTTTGCACCTGCGGGTATTTCACAGCAAACTCCCCATACATATTATGAAAAGACTCCATATTGGTTGTCAAAGAAACTTGTTAACTGCCGGTTCCTCTTAACTAATCTCTTGTTTGTCTAGATATCTTAGTTTTGTGGTTAACACATTGATACAGGTTGGTGATTACAACTGGTTACTGACTGGAATTGGTGTAATCAACATACCCTTATAGTTTTAGAAGTCAGAGGAGAGCTGACTGCTTTCAAATAACCAATGATCTTTGCTGTATAACTTACCAATGAAACAAAATGGTAATGTTTTAGATACTGATTCAAATGTAACGTTTCATCTGTATCCACGTTTTGATACCTGAGTCCACTTACTGTAAATCAATTAAGTTGTTGATGCATGTATGACTTAGATTGATCCCGTCCTTCCTGTTTTGTTGCCAACTGATTATGTTTTGTTACCAGGTGGAGGTCCAGGGTAGTGAACCATACCCTAGTAACTCCAACCCCAGCAGGAGTCATTACAGACTTCAGGTAACCCCCACTTGCCCCTCTTTATAATAGCCTAACCTTCATGTGGATTTACTCTCAAATGTTTTGACATTAAGATGCATACTTACAGTTTTCTGAACTCGTTTTACTCGCGCCTAGAGGGTGGCTTGCTCTGCTGGTTCTGGCACATGCGTAGTAGATGAAATGCACCACTGCAGTTGACGTAGCCTCGCTGAATGTGATTACAAAACTGAAGCAAATCATACAATCTGGCCAGGTTGATATCAAGATTTTCATTTTAACGCATGGTGTGAAGTAATAATCGCAATAGAATGAATCTGATCGTACAGTTTACGGAGAATAGTTCAAGTTAAAGTCCTTTTCCCCTCACAGGGACCAAAATGTAGATGTGCTTTTGACATTTGTGCTCAATGTGCTACTCTTTACTAGATGGTGGCAAATGTCTGAAAAAGTGGTCAGAACTGCATGTTGTAGTCCAGGCCCCCCAAAGTTTTTAGTAAAAATAAATTTAAAATTACCAGGAATCTTAGAGAAATCTGTTACTAAGTATTCCCACAAAAAAAAAGTGTGACCTTGTTTCAATGTAATCAAGATATGAAATTATTTATTTTAAAATCTCTTTTTGGGCTTCGTTGTGGTCAATTTGCAGTGCACAAAGTACTATAATTTTGTTATGGCCCCTCCGACTATACGCTCCTTCCCTTACGCTGTTGTGTATTCACCTAGAACTGCTCTGTGGGTCTGTTGGGACCTGGTGGTAGGGAGATATGCTTGGTACCAGTAGATATGGGTTCGCGGTGTGATGGAAACTTTTTGGTTCTGTTAATATTATGTGTAGAACCATAACCTCTACTCTCTTACATCTGTTGATGGGCGCGTGGTAATTATGCCCACAGGATACATAAATATGATCTGCAACATTTTAGTTTTACTGAAAATCTCTGAAGTCTCGTGTTTTGATGTGAGTCCCCAAACTGAATTCTAATTTTCTTTGTGTCCCACAGGAGCGCCAAGGACGTGTCAAGTAACAGTCACTGCTTTTGGGAAAAATACCCTTTTTTCCCTTTCTGCCCATCAGATTCAGATCTTTCAAGAAATTCTAAATGGGGTAAAAATTAACCAAGGACAAAAAAAAAAAAACGAAATGAAGACTTTCTTGATTTCTTTTTACTTTAAAAGACTGACTTCGAACTTAGTAAGATAAAAAGAAATTATTATTCATAGGACTACAAATGTAATGCATAGCATCCTTAGGTGAATATTTTTTTCCTGTACCCCCCCCATTCCACTACACACACGCTTGTTTTTACAGTCCAAGAGCAGGTCTGTAATTCTTCTCATGTAAAAGTCTAGTGGACATTTTTAGTGTCTTCTAAGGCTACTATTAGTGGCCGGAAGTCCATGTGGGCCATTTGTCTTAATTTCTTTTTGTAAACCCCTCCTTCTGTGGGAGATTGGATGATTTAATCAGGACGCAGAGGTGTGGAGGGGGTGGTCTCCTCCTCAGTGGATATTTGTCGTCGTGGGTCCTGTCATCGCACCCTTCAAGAAGTTTCTTTTTCAAAAAAGAACTGAAACGGATGTTTGAGATGACCCTGTTTATTTTTTGTTGGGCAGAGAGCGTGTGTGGAGGGTGGGTTAAGGTTGTTGGGGGGGGGGGGGGGAGTTGAAAGCAAAAAGAATTGTTATGTTTAGCATTGGTCATTGTATAAATTTTATGTACAATTGTACGAAATGGGGCCCTGTTTGCAGTCTTCAGAACTTATTTGCCCTCTTGGACTGGTTTATTATTACTGTTTCTGTGGGCTGCTTTCCTCCCTATTTTTATTTTGTTTTTTCCTCCTCTTCCTTCTGTTTTCTTAAAGACTGCGTTGACGTGAGTGGCCTTGCCCCCACTCTGTCTATTAATCAGTTCAAAATAATAAATGTCATATACTCAGCAAGAACTTGTGTGCATTCCCCTTGTTTGACTGTAAGAACTTTTCATGCTGTACCTTTTTTTTTGTGTTTTTGTCTTAAAAGGGTAAATCAATGTTTTATTACTTGGAAACTAAGCCCCCCCCCCCCCCCATAAACTTACTTCTACCCCAAACACCCCTCTTTGCACCACTACTAACCCTTTCCACCATGCTCCCCCCCCCCCCCCCCACACTGGCTGCTCAACCATAACACAACCACCCTTGCGGAATATCAATGTTGGTGAAAAAAAAGATTGGCTTTTCTCTGTGGCATAATAAAGTCAAGCTTGCTATTCTTCTCTTGAAACAAAATTATTATTATTTTTTTTTATGGGCAGCTTTGTAAATCTGTTATTAGGCCAGTATGATAATGAGTGGTATCAGTAGGTGTTTTCAATGTGCTGCTGTTTTCCTGCTTGTGGTCTTTTCATTGTGCTGAACTCTGCATCGAGAACTACCGGATCTTGGGTCACTGTTGTGAAGTATGGTACTGTTTCATCTCGGCGGCTGGTGGCATTGGTGTGAATTTCAGTCAAGGGAGATTTGGATTTTGTAATTGGAGATGCTGACTGTGTAGGCCTATTTTTATGAAGGCATTTTGCTATTAAATATGTTTGGTGAAACACACTGTATAGCATTGTTAGAAACATGCTTTCCATATCTGGAATTCACTTTGGTGCAGTGTCACTCAAGATGAATGTTTAGGATAATCGTATGCTATGTCTTGTCACTCACGTTATTGCCCATAAATTACAGACCTCTTAACGTTTGACATTAGGCACACAAACAGTCAAACAGGGATGGGGTGTACCTTTTTGGTGGTTCATTGACGTGTCATTCTGGACACGGGCCGCGACCGACGTAGCTAGTTCAATAGCTAAGCTAGCCACTTGTCGTTAGCCAGTAACTCCTTCAGTGTGTTGATGTCATTTCACAGGGTTCGTTTTTAGACAGAAGCTTTAGAGCTTTTTAAGAAATGGCACTTCTGTAGCTAAGTGTCTTATTCATACATTTTTGTTTTGAGGCATTAGATTACCTGGTGTAATGGTGCATTCATCACTTATATGGTTTAAAGCCTTTTTTTGCCCAAAGTCAACCTTTTAAAGTAACTGGCCAGTGTGCCGATTTCTATGAAATGACTTTATGAATTAATTATAAACTGGGTAGTTCAAGCCCTGAATGCTGATTGGGTGAAGGCCGTGGTATATCACTATACCACAGGTATGAAAGAACATATATTTTTACTGTTCTAATTACGTTGGTAACCAGTTTATAATAGCAATAAGGTACCTCTGGGTTTGTGGTATATTGCTCATATACCACGGCTTAGGGCTGTGTCCAGGCACTCCGCGTTGTGTCATGTGTAAGAACACATAGCCGTGGTATGTTGGCCATATACCACATATTTGCTATTTATGGCCTGTAGGCCTCATTGACCTGAGCTCATACAACTCGTTTTTGAGTAAAAAAAGCAAAATCTATGGATTATTTTGACTATAACAAATACTCAGATGAAACAATGTGCTATTTATCACAGACTACTTTGTGTCAATGTTTAACAAGGACATTTGTTTTGAAACCATTTCAAATTGTTTAAATAGTGGCAGGCGCTCCACCCACTTGTGGCAAACCTCTTTGATCGCTGCCAGCTTGTCTTGTTGACGGTGGCCTGGTCTTGTATCACAGTTGTCGAAGCGAATCACCCGTGACAACGTGAAATGTCTGGAGTGACATAGTGGCACGAAAAATTGCACGACCAGACTCTGCATCCCATAAACTGGCGGTAGATTTGTTTCTGGATCTGTACACACCAGCCAAAATCAAAAGACCCACGTATTCTTGGACGTCTGTCCGGTCTACCTTCTTCCAGTTGTCGTAAACGTGTCTCCCCTCCAAGTTGGTCATGGTTATCACTATAGTTTCGATTGACTCTTAAGGAACAGTTCGAAGCAGGTTTTTATGTCATCAAGCTGGGATATGGCGTATCTCATTGGCCCAGGGGTCATCCTGGTAACATTTTCAGCCGACAGCCGACCTCTCGTCTCAGGTGGGGATGAAGACCAGGATAAATTCCCATTCTTTGACTGGAATGTAACAACAACCTCAGCAGGGCCCTCTTCCTCATCTCTGGATTGTTCCACATCGGTTGTCTCTTGGTCTGCATCATTCTGTTTTTTCAAATTCTGACACTTCCTCCTCTAATGTGTCTTCGCTGTCAGTTTCCTGGCCTCTCCTCCTCACTGTCATGATCAAAGCTATGAGCCTCACATACAGTATATCGTTTGGTCATTGGGCTGCCACAGAATGAATTGTGAGCAAGGCCTCAAAAAAGCTGTATATACCAGAGCTGCGAGAAAAGTTATATTATTGAAGCAATGTTGCAATTGTTTTTGAGAATGCCAACAGGTGTGGTTCCTCTGGGGGTTGCCATGGAAGCCAAGAAGGGGTGTGTGTGTGTGTGTGTGCTCAAACATATGCATGTGGGGGTCTGGGAGAGGAAGTGTGTCCATCTGATGAATGGGCATGTGACTGAACTAAATTGTTTACACTAACTAGTCTCACCCATTCATTTCTAATGACCGGTAATTTTTTTCGCTCTGGATAAGAGCGTCTGCTAAATGACTAAAATGTAAATGTAAATCGGTCCAATTCGACCGGAACACAACAGAAGGGTTTAAATACAATATGAGTGAAATCATTTTTTTTTTAATGTTGGGAAGGAAAAGCAGCTTTTCTGTGTTGGAATGGTGTGGGTGTATACCGGTCATTAAATATTCATAGGAGTATACCGCTGATTAGCCAGCTCATTCTCAGGAGGATGACAACACTCTTTTTGAGATACAAGTTTGAGGTGTTTCTTTATTTAATTTTTATTATCAATGGATCAACAACATTATTTGGGTATAGTTAACAAAATGTGAATTAAAAAATTCACAATTAACAAAATGTGAATTTTGTTATTTTCACTGGACAGTTACTTTAAAACTACAACATTTATGATCAGCCTAATGTGTAGAGTAGCAGTAAATTAGCTTAAAATGGATTCTCCTTGTAGATTCTATGCCCTGACCAATTGAGGCTGTTCTGAGGGTAAAAGGGGTGGAGGTGCTCTTAATGTTTTGTATTTGGCACATTGTCACTGCATTGCTTCTCAACGTGAGTACCATCATGTAGCTTAGGTGTCATCAACGGGATACTGATGGTGAATCTGAAAATCAAGAATGATCTTTGTCAGAGGATAAATAATACACAGACCACCCATTTATCCGTCAACTCACGAGTTGGACTGTGGGTGAAGCCTTCAACACTTTCTGATGCAAGTCTGTTTGGCTGCGTTTTACACAGGCAGATCATTTCTGATTGGCAAAATATCATAATTGGACTGACGGTGTAACCACAGCCTTTTGTGTGCATTCATAATGTTGAAACGTCTTATTTTCAGACGAGACAATTGCATTCCCTTATTCGGAAGCAGAGCAATGCGCGCTAGCTAGTCTTGTAAACTAGACAGTTATCTATGCTGTTTGGTAGCTTGTATAACTGATGTGTATAATTCTTAGTGACACTTGTTTTATGGATTATATTTACATTTACAGAGTGGGTGAGCGCCATTCCTGACAGGCTGATCAGATTCCCTTTCAGTCTCAGCACTGGATCAGATTCATTAGCAGCCTCGGAGGCTGAGAGGTCAGGATGCTGCCTTGTAGGATGTTTCATGAGCAGAGCTCTTAACAGTCAAAGTGCCTTAAAGGCTGATGCATATGATCCCACTGGATGTTACTTGTTAGATATTACTGCACTGCCGTAGCTAGAAACACAAGCATTTCGCTACACCCACTATAACATCTGCTAACCGCGTGTATGTGACCAATACATTTGATTTAATTTGAGATGACTATCTAGTTAGCTGGCTCACAAGACTAGCTGTACAGGTTCGCGTGCTAAGCAGCCCTGCATCGATTGGTTTAGTCTTGGGGGCGGCATGCAGCCTGTGAGACAGGCCGTCTGTCAAGCGTCATTCAGGGTTTAAATGCCTCACAAACGTCAAGCTTATAGAAAATGGCGGGTGAGAAAGATATACAAACTGGCCACTGGGAGGCGACAAACATTTATTTGAGTACGTTGTCATGCCCTGGGTCAGAATAATGGGAGTGCTGGAGATGAAACAGCCAGGCATAGTCCAGGGGTACTCGATGCTTACACTATGAGGTCTGGAGCCTGCTGGTTTTCTGTTCTACCTGATAATTAATTGCACACGCCTGGTGTCCCATGTCTAAATCAGTCCCTGATTAGAGGGGAACAATGAAAAAATGCAGTGGAACTGGCTTTGAGGTCCAGAGTTAAGTGTGGGGGTTCTAGTCCACCTGGCCATGCAGTCACGCCAACAATTTCCAATTTTGAAGGAGACATTGGGCCACATTTTCTTTTAAAACCACGAGTATCACACATTTAAATTAAGACATTGATTAGGAGTCTATCAGATAATGTTGTTTGAGCGTGCAGCAGGCCTATGTAGAAATGTGCGGACGGCTATTGAATATGACCCGTTCACTTCTTGAATTGTTCATCACGGGTTGAATTCTTATGTATGACAAATACGAACCACGTGTGAATATGTATTGCCTACGTTTTATTTGAACTTGTCTGTGTATCTATAGGTAAGCTGTTCCTTGGGATTCCCCTAGGTGTCCTACTATGACTATGGCAACTAGACCTTCTGAGTCTGATCATGTGGAATATGGTGAGCAAGAAAGAATGTTGATGATATTGATTCAAATGCTAGTGTGCTGCCTGTCAGTCATTCTCATGGGCTAACTTGAGCCTAAACCATGTAACTACACAGTGCATCTCTGTTCTAGACTAGGCTACATGCTATCACATCATTCTGTTTGATGACAAACTCGATGACACGTTTTCACCATAGGCTCATGATATCATCCATGAATCATTAGTCTGCAGTCGGCAATGAGAAACATGTAGCCCAAGGGGGCTTCCGATCACCCTTATCCGCTCCTCTCTGGGGACTCCTTGGCCATTGGTGGGATGCAAATAAAAGGCTATGAAATAGAGAGGGAACTGGGCCCAAAGAGAAGATGAAGAAGATGAAACACACGATCTTAAAGCACAGAATAAAGCACAAGAACAACCTTGCCTGTGAGAAAAGCTGCCTCGTTGACTTCCGCTGTCAAATGAGGATGATAGCTGTTCCTACTGAGTCTACTAGGGGGACTTTTTGTCTCTCTTTCTCACTGTCTTTTATTAATCCTCACTGTCTTTATTCGTTCTCACGGTCTTTATTCATTCTCACGGTCTGTTTCATTCTTGCTGTCTTTAAATAATGTTTACATATATTGCGTTCCCCATCTAATTTGTATATACTGTATTCAATACACTTCTACTGTATCTTAGTCTATGCCGCTAGTCCTTATGTATATAGGCCTAATTCATTACTGTTAGATATAAGGCATTGTCGGAACTAGAAGCACAAGCATTTCGCGACACCCGCATTAACATCTGCTAAACATGTGTATGTGACCAATAACATTTGATTTGATTTGAGATTAGAAGGCACCGGCCACTTCAGGAATGAAACACTAGTCACTTTAATAATGTTTCTGTATCTTGCACTACTCCTCTCATGTGTCTAACTGTACGCTATACTATTCTCGGTATCTTAGTCACCTAATCGTGTTTACATACTGCATCACCAATCTTTTATGTGTATATTGTATACTTTAAAAGCTTACTATTCCACTGGATCTTAGTCCAATGCCGCCCTGGCATATGTATATATTCTCAATCCTTTCTTACTTAGATGTATGTGTGTTATATGTTGTGAAACTGTTAGACATTATTGTTAGATAGTAATGCACTGTCGGAGCTAGAAGCACAAGCGTTTCGCTACACTCGCAATAACATCTGCTAACCATGTGTACGTGACCAATAAAATGTGATTTATTCATTCTCGAGGTCTTTATTTTAGCTATAGGTTATTTAATTTTAATTGGTTTAATATTTCCTCATAGGGGCTCTCCTTTCTTACCATCTCTAGGGAGGTGATGGTTAGACGTGTGTTCTCAAATCAATATTTTTTTTTTTAATAACCTGCTTCATCATGGTGCCTTTTATTTGTTAAGTGGTGACGATGGTATCATACATCATGACGCATTAAAAAAAGCCAACCCTTCCAACAAAGAACCATCCATCTCTGTTTTGGAAAATGTGGGTGATAATGTAGGTCTATATTTAAGCCATAAGGCCCAAGGGGGTGTGGTATATCGTCAATACACCACGGCTAAGGGCTGTTCATAGGCTAGTTAAACCCATTAGCTGTGGTATGTTGGCCATATACCACAAACCCCCTGATGTGCCTTATTGCTTAAATATAGACCTACATATAAACTGGTTACCAATGTAATTAGAACAGTAAAAAGTAATTTTGTCATAGGTGTGGTATAGGGTCTGATATACCATAGCTTTCAGCCAATCGGCATTTAGGGCTCAAACCACCCAGTTTATAATTCTATTTATAAACTGGGTGGTTCGAGGCCTGAATGCTGATTGGCTGAAAGCTGTGGTATGTCAGACAGTATACCAGGGGTATGCCCCCAAAAATATTTGTACTATTCTAATTATTTTGGTAAACAGTTTATAATAGCAATAAGGCACCTCTGGGTTTGTGGTATATGGCCAATATGCCATGGCTAAGGGCTGTGCCCCGGCACTCCATGTTGCGTTGTGCATAAGAATAGCCTTTAGCCGTGGTATAATGGCCATATACCGCACACCCTTGGGCTTTATTGCTATATAGTCAATATGAATAATCCAGTTTTCACATTCCATATAGACTATAAATAAAATATTTCCATGCCAGTTGAGCATTCTGGAGATTACAGTTAATTTATAGGCTAAAATACAAAATCAGTAGCCTAATCATCTGAAAATGAAAACACATGTATGGTTGGTTCTTTAATTGAAGGGTCGATTATTCTGAAATGAATTGTAGGCTATTGGAGACCGTATAAAAACGTATTTCCTATTTGTACAATATAGAATATGACAGGCTATTTTCATAACATACAGGCCTACATTGTCAATTATGATTATATATTTTTTAATGATAAAAGAAAAAAAATCTTAAATCAGGTGTATTCTTATTTTTACATTGTAATACAAGGTCAGGTTAAGCACATTTTATGGCTGTTTTGTCACATCGTTCCGTTCGCAATCAGCAACCACACGTGCACGAGATTATTGTAAAGGCATCCATGTATTTCTTTATTACGCTTCACCATCTCTAACCCCTAAGGAATTGTTCTTTCTTCAAAAGTTTTTCACAACAAACAAAACAAGTTTGTTTGATTTGAGGCTACGTTATAGGAGAACTGAGAATATGGTTTTAAATATCCAATATATTATCTTAAACTCATAAACTATAATGAAATACATTATTTATTATTTAGGGCAATTTAAGCGATTTTAAACGTAAATACTTTTCTCTTATATTCAGCTTTATTACAAATTCGACAAAAAGCTATAGTCCTATCGTCAACCTAGGCTATTGAAGATTGCGACAAAAACATATTTTCTATTTGTGGCATATATATAAGGTACTTGTATTTTGCATGTTCTTTTAATTTGAATCAGCAAATTATGGTCCCCTGCCCCATGAGACCTTATCTTCGCATATCATCCCTTTTTGCATGGAGAGGGAAATGGGGAGGGAAAGGGGAGGGAAAGGCTTGCATGGGGAGGGAAAGGCTTTAATTCTGCCATATAGTGCTATATGATGACAATCAGTTGGCCCAGTGTGCTGTGTCAATAGGCCTTTATCTGATTATCTAAGAAGTTATTTCTACCTTTTCATTATGCAGTTTCAACAACACACCCAGACACCCCAAATGCTGCATTTATTCCGTCATAAAGCTGACGTTAATGTCCCCGTCTCGTGCCTCCAATATGCTGCATTTATTCCGTCATAAAGCCGACATTAATATCCCCATCTCGTGCCTCCAATATGCTGCATTTATTCCGTCATAAAGCCGACATTAATATCCCCATCTCGTGACTCCAATATGCTGCAATTATTCTGTCATAAAGCCGACGTTAATATCCCCATCTCGTGCCTCCAAATGAGACCATCATTATGACAAAAGGCCTTTATCCTTGTATGCCTTAATTCTTCTGCCATACCAAGGGTCAACACCAGTGACACCTTATTACCATACCAAGGGTCAACACCAGTGACACCTTATTACCATACCAAGGGTCAACACCAGTGACACCTTATTACCATACCAAGGGTCAACACCAGTGACACCTTATTACCATACCAAGGGTCAACACCAGTGACACCTTATTGCCCTCTGTTCATTATTTTGTCCTTTCAATTGTGTTTGGGAAATGCATAATGAGGTATAGGCTAAACCCATTGGCCTATTTGACGCCTTTACCTCTCACAACATGAAAGGCAGGTGCCCGAGTGAATAGGCTTTAGGGGGATCTATGCATTCTAGAAAAAAGTAGGCCCATTATGCGACTAGGCCTAGTAGCGTCCTAGATAGGCTATTATTTATGTAAACCTCAATTTTAAATAGTGAAATTGTTTCCCTATGTATTATGCTTGTTTAAATTGCATATCATTTTAAACGAAGCACACATTTATAATGAAATTGTAGGCTAACATGTATTTAGTGTATTTAATCTCACGCATGAACTTGAATGTTATATTATCTGTACTGGTTGTTTTCAGCGTTTTGCAAATGTCTGCCTTCTATGTGTATTTTGAGCACAGGTAAGCTTAAATGTGAAATAATGAATCATTCCTGGGCTAGGCTACTGATGATAGGGTCACAAAATATGTGTAAATGAAAATGTAATTTGTACAGTTTGTGTTCATCTGATTTTGTTTGTATTGGTGTTGCTTTATGCAGATTACTTCGCCTGCAACATTTTCATATCTAGGTCAGTCCTCATTTATTTTTAAATGTAGTTGTGTATTGAATTGGGAAATAATACGTAGGACTATTGCCTTCTGAGTTGCTGGTGTTGGCGCCCTAGGCTAGTTCACATCCCATCCTCTGGTGTCTTTCGTGCTCTCTTGTCCAGGCCTTTGCTTTCTTGGAACCATTTGGAAAATGTACGTGTAACGAACATCAGTGTCTCTAGTGACATGGCTGCTTTATTAAGGATACTTACAATTAACAAAAATAGAGGTTATAATTTCAATATTTGACTATCCAAAATGCAAGGGAATATCTGTTGAGTTGGATTTGACTTGCAATGCTGTGGGCCTGTGCCTGTGCCTGTGCCTGTGCCTGTGCCTGTGTAGGATTAGCTGGAGATGGGTTCTCTATGAGCCAAACAAAGGTAGATTCACCAACCAGTTCTTCTTTTGGGTACTACACTGGTTTACTAAATCCTTTCAACTAGGGCACAGTTGGCTAGGCTACTCCAAAGGTCATTGTAAATCCTATGAGCACTCATTCTAGTTGGGACAGGGGCACTGAAGCATAAGGCATCATTTGAGTGTACCTCTCTCTGTCTCTCTGTCTCTGTCTGTCTGAGGCACATGCACCTTGGAGGCATGTGCATGCTTAAGCATGAACGGGGCCTTTTGATTTCCACTTCTTGCCACATGGTCCACGGCTACACTGTCCCTAACCCCGGCGGTACCCAATGTATGTATCTCTCTCTCTCTCTCTCTCTCTCTCTCTCTCTCTCTCTCTCTCTCTCTCTCTCTCTCTCTCTCTCTCTCTCTCTCTCTCTCTCTCTCTCTCTCTCTCTCTCTCTCTCTCTCTCTCTCTCTCTCTCGCTCTCTCTCTCTCTCTCTCTCTCGCTCTCTCGCTCTCTCTCTCCCTGCTACTAGCTGTTTATCCCTGGTTCAGCTCGCTGGTTCCTCAGGTGAGGGTAAGAGTGTGACGTCCATGGCTCCTCTCTTGGCATTCACCGCGTGCCTTAATTGTATTGAAATTAAATCAAGGTCCACTGTGAACACAAAGAGCTCAAACCCAAGTTCCAACCTCTCATTTTAATCCTCTCTGTCCCCATAGCTCCCTATCACTTTCTCTCAGTTGTTCACCTTTTCGCTTCACGTTTGCTCTCTCCTTTTTCGCGCCTATTCTCTTCTCTGTCCTATGTGGAGGGATGTCTGTGTTGCACCCCTCTGCTGCCTCTATGTGCATTAATTCTCCTCTCTGGTTTAGCCCAATCATATTTTAGCATGCTACTGCTACAGTAATGATAAATAATGTAATGCACCAAAAAGAGAGAGAGAGAGAAATGTACCTTTGTTGTACCATGCAGCTAAAGAGCAGCCCTGGTACCTGCCTTGCTAGTTCATTCCTGCAGTCAGACCTTGCTCGTACTGTAGTAGCATAACAAAGGATGACGACACACTGTATATGAAGCAGCAACATCGGGATGCTAATCTATAAGCTATATGTGTTATCCTTAGCGATAGGAATGTAGTCCATGGTCCATGTAAAGGTGTTAGTAAGCATGTAGACAAGCATTTAGTTAGCGCTCTCTCCATCCTATTCCCTCCCTCTCATCTCTCTCTCCCTCGCTCTTTCTCTGTCTCTATTTCTCTGTCTCTGTCTCAGTCTCAGTCTCAGTCTCTGTTTCTGTTTCTGTTTCTGTCTCTGTCTCTGTCTCTGTCTCTGTTTCTGTCTCCATGCGAAAGACCAGAAAGAAAAACACAAAAGCAAAACACCAAGATACTTTAAAAGCACCATCCTCAATTAAATGACTACATGCATGGAAATAAATAAATAAATGAATAAATACATATGATATCAAACCTAAATGAGAATGATAATAGAGTGAACACACCAAGACTCAGAGATCCATATCTGGCTCTTAGTGATAATATACAATTCCTTTTTCTTAAAATCTTGCTCAATGTACTCGATTCCATTTGGTTTAGAATATCAGGCAGGAGGAGAAGACTGTCGGTTCAGATAATATCCTATTGGAGAAAAAGCGGAGAGAGAGCAGAGTATTTCCTCCATATCCTGGGTTCCTCCGGTTGTGGAGCGTCTGTCCAGAGGGGTGCATGGGGGCTGGGTGCAGGTTGCTGCTGGAGGGGGTCTGAGGGGATGGGACGCAGGCAGGTGTCCCGCATGCAGTCAGGGTTAGAAAGGAGAGGGTAGGAAAGAGGAAGATGGGGATATTTAATTTGGTACCCCCCACCCCTCCCCTCCCCTCCCTAAAAACACCCAAATCCTCCCCTTTCCCCCGCCAAAAAAATCCATTCGGTTTCTGCTCGTAGGACAAACCAAGAAACTAAATTCCCAAAATGTAAAATGTGTGTATATATATATATATATATATATATATATATATATAAACATGTATAAACCCAGAAAAAGGTGTGTATATATATATATATAGATATATATAGATATATATATATATAAGGATCCAAGGGAGGAGGGAAATGAAGGTACAGGCAACACGCTCACATACAGACACACTGCGCGCAGCCCAGGCACAGGGCTTTAATTTATGCTCTCCGTTTGACACCACCCCCACCCACCCTCACTCTACAACACACACACACACACACACACACACACACACACACACACACACACACACACACCGTCGGTGCCTTTCCGGCCCTGTCCCGGCCCATCCTGGATGAGATGCGTGGCCCAGCTGATCTGTGCTGAGGGATTAGCCAACGGGTCCAGCTGGCAGGGATTAGTAGGGGGTAGGGCTGGGGCTGGGGGAGGGTAGACCTTCTCTGTCCTGGACATACACACAACGAGGCCTGGTGATGCGGTAGGCAGGCACACGCTACGTTGATAAATGATAAATGGATGTAAATGTAGCAGTGGAGTGTGTGTCGGGGGGGGGGGGGGGGGGGGCTGACCTCTGAACCCTAGCCCGCTCCATCAGCCACGCCCATCATCTGATCCCGGGAGGCAGGCAGGCAGCGTCCCGATCAGCTGGGGTACCTCTACCCCCCACCCCCCCCCCCCCCCCCACCCCCGTCACTCCCTCCCTCTCAGACATTTGCTCCTCTCTCTGTTCAGGATTATACCTCCGTTACTAGCACATTGTTTTGGATCTTGCTAAACCCCGTAGCTCGAAAATAGTTGCCGGTTTAAGGTTCGCCATTTACCCATCAACTGCCGTGAAGTATTTTGTTAATCCCAAATATTCATATTGGTACTGTAATTGGGTTATTGCTCGACATATTTTAATAATTTTTCGCGTTGACTTGTTTTTAATCTAATTCCGAAAAAAGAGACCACGGCTGAGAATATACTTCAAAGGCTTCGTATTATGTATCAGACAGGAACCTTTGAATAATTTATATACATTTCCTTGTACCAGACACCAATGCATTCTTAACATTTTCTCTTTCTTAGAAATGATATTGCAGCGGTGTGTAACCAACAACAGCTGCTTGTTTAATTCATTTGCAGTGTTATAATAATAATAATGTATCACATTGGTAAAGTATTATTACAAGAATAATCTCAAAGTGTTGGGGGATTAAATTGCATGAATTATGCAATTTATATTATTATTTTTTTTGCATGTAGACACATACACATGCAAACACAGCACAAACATCCAAGGCTTCCTTCCACATGTAATCAACAGTTGGTTTGTGGCGGTGGAAAACGCAGAATGTTTTTGGTCATTGGTAGTGTGTTATGTTCGAAGGAGACACCAATCCTGTTCAGGCTCCTGTATCAATTGCCCTGTAGCAATTTGAAACACATTTCCCCTACAACTTGTGATCTCCGATTTTTGGCAAGGAGAAAATCTCTCTCTTTATAACACTAAATTGTGTGTATTTAGACTAAATTACCTTTTGTGCCGTTGAAAACATTATACCACTGTAAAGAGAGCTTGTAACTGTTGGCTATCAGAGCTACATTCAACTGCTTCTCCAACTCCCTCCATTTTGTTTTGTTCTATGTTCTTATGTGAGAGATCAATATTCTATCTGTTGCTCCTCAGGCTGTCACTATGGGGTCAGATCTTTAGTAGACCAGAGATCAAAGGTACAGAAAGCTCTCTACTGTATTCACTCTCTCATCCATTCTCCATTTTACACACACACACACACACAGATTATACCCTTATACATTTGTTTGCAGACACATAAATATATGCTACACATTACTCATTTAGATAGATAGATAGATAGATGATAGATAGATAGATAGATAGATAGATAGATAGATAGATAGATAGATAGATAGATAGATAGATAGATAGATAGATAGATAGATAGATAGATAGATAGATAGATAGATAGATAGATAGATAGATAGATAGATAGATAGATAGATAGATAGATAGATAGATAGATAGATAGATAGATAGATAGATAGATAGATAGATATTTTATTGATTCCAGAGGGGAAATTTCTTCGTCAAGCAGCTACGAAAAAACACAGGGCTGGTGCAAAATGCCAGAACGAAAATACACAAAAGACAGATACACGATACATGATACATAGAGCGGCAGTATAAAAAAGTATAAAAATACAAGAAGTCTGGAGTGCAAAAAGCTATAAAAAGAAATGGCATAGTATGGGTGAATGGATGAATATGTACACTATACATTGTTACAGAGTGTTAGGTGAAAAGAAAAAATGAAACAAATATTGCAAGTTGATATAGATAAATAAGGAGTATTTGCATGGTTAACTATACTATACAGGTCGATGGCCGAGAGATACTTAAATAGCTAAATGTGTGTATGATATAAGTGAGGGTAATAATAGTTTACTTAATATACAGTCTGGTTAAATGAACAGGTAAGTGAATATTTTGCATGGTTACATGAACTGTACAGGTAATTGACAGCAAGAGATACTTAAATAGCTAAATGTGCGTATGATATAATTTAGGGTAATAATAGTAATTCCCTTAAAATACAGTCCTTAGTGAGCAGGGTTTAATTACAGATAAATGCACGTATTGCACATTCGATATACTAAAAGCAATGAAAAAAGATACAACTGATAGCATACTAATATGCATTCCTGAGTGAATAAGAATTACTTACAATATTGCATGTGATATGATATAACAACTGTACATGAATATGTATATACAGACCTGAAAAAATAAATAAGTCCTGAGGGAATGAGTGATTACAGACCAGAGTTACTCATGGATGGATGCATAATTGTAAACTAGGTCCTAACACCCCAACAGTTCCAGGTCTATGTTGCCGACGGCAACGCACCTCGGTGAGGCATTAAATAGTCTAATAGCCGCCGGCAGGAAGGACCTCCTGTAGCGTTCCCTGGCACACCATGGTGGGATCAGTCTGTGACTGAAGGTGCTCCTCTGCTTCATAACCATGGCATGCAGAGGGTGGGTGACGTTGTCCAAGATGGCCAGCAGTTTGGTCAGGATCTGTCTCTCTACCACCTCCTCTAGAGTGTCAAGGCTAATCCCCAGAACAGAGCTAGCCTTCCTGATCATCTTATTTACCAGAGAAGCATCACCAGCCTTTATGTTGGCGCCCCAGCACACCACTGCAAAAAAGATGGCACTGGCACACCACAGACTTGTAGAAGGTATGCAGTAGTTTACTGCATACGTTGAAGGACCTGAGCCTCCTCAGAAAGTAGAGTCGGCTCTGACCCTTTTTGTACAGAGCCCCGATGTTACCAGCCCATTCCAGCCTGTTATCCATATGGACTCCCAGGAACTTGTATGACCCAACCATTTCCACATCCATCCCCTGTATAGGGACTGCAGTCAGTTGGGCCTTGGTTCTCCTGAAGTCCACCACCATCTCCTTTGTTTTGCTGATGTTGAGGTGAAGGTGGTTCCGCTCACACCACACCACAAAGTCATTGATTGTGCTCCTGTACTCCTCCTCCTGCCCACCCCTGATGCACCCTACAATTGCGGAGTCATCTGATAACTTCTGTAGGTGGCATGTTTCAGAGTTATATCTGAAGTCTGAGGTGTAGAGGGTGAACAGGAAGGGGGACAGGACCGTTCCCTGGGGGGCCCCTTGTGTTTCTCACTGCCCGTTCTGACACACAGCTCTGTAGTCGCACAAATTGTGGCCTACCGGTCAGGTAGTCCGTAGCCCAGGAGACTAAGGGTGCTTCCACTTTCATCCGCTTCATCTTCTCACCCAGTAGCAGGGGCTGAATGGTGTTGAAGGCACTGGAGAAGTAAAAAAACGTAACCCTCACAGTGCAACTTGTATTGTCCAGGTGAGAGTAGGCAATATGCAGAAGGTAGATGATTGCATCATCCACCAGTGATGTAAACACCAGGGGTCTGAGGTGAGCAAGGACTAACCTTTCCAGGGTCTTCATGATGTGGGATGTTAGTGCTACAGGACTGAAGTCATTCAGGACAGTGGGGTGCGCCTTCTTGGGCACTGGGACCAGGTAGGATGTTTTCCATTGCACAGGGACCCTTTCCAGGCTCATGCTAAGGTTGAAGGGTCGCTGGAGTATTCCACACAGTTGGTCAGCACAGACCCTAAGCACCCTTGGGCTGATGCCATCAGGGCCCGTCGCTTTCCACTGATGTAGTCTCTCCAGCTCTCTCTTCACTTGGTTGGTGGTGAAAGCCAGCCCAGGTGGGGAGGAGGGGGGGAATGGGTGTGTTGAGGATCAGTCCAGAGGTGGGGGGAAGGGAGGTGTTGCAGATCAGTCCAGAGGGAGCGGAGGCGGAGGTGGGACAGCCGTGAGGGCCTGTTAAAAAAATTGGTTCAGCTCATTGGCTCTGTCCTGTGTCCCCTCCGTCTGCCCACTTTGACTTTTTGAAGCCAGTGATATTTCTCATTCCCGTCCACACCTTTCTCACCTGGCTCTGACTCAGCTTGTCCTCCATCTTTTCCTTATACCCTCTCTTCCCCTCAGCAATCCGCAACTTCAGCTCCCTCTGGATGCATTTCAATTTGTCCCTGTCCCCCTCCTTGAAGTCCCTCTTCTTCTCATTCAGCAGGGCCTTCAGGAAGCTGGTGACCTAGGGTTTATTATTTGGAAAACAGCGTATCTTCCTGGTGGGTACAGTGTTGTCTACACAAAAATGTATATAGTCCGTTATGCAGTCAGTAAGTCCATCAATGTCCTCCCCATGAGCCTCACAGAGCACATCCCAGTCTGTTGTTTCAAAGCACTCCTGTAGGGCCTCATTTGCCTACGGGGACCATCTCCTAATTACAGGTTGTAATGCAACAAAATAGGAAAAATGCCAAGGGGGATGAATACTTTTGCAAGGCACTGTAACACATATGTAATCATGTAGTAACCAAAAAAGTGTTAAACAAATCCTTCACTGCGGTCCGACTCATCTCAAACCATCTAAATTTGGTTGAGGTTGGAACCAAAAATCTCAAATTTGGACTCCAGACCAAAGGACAAATTTACAGCGGTCTAATGTCCATTGCTCGTGTTTCTTGGCCCAAGCAAGTCTCTTCTTATTATTGGTGTCCTTTAGTGGTGGTTTCTTTGCAGCAATTCGACCATGAAGGCCTGATTCACACAGTCTCCTCTGAACAGTTGATGTTGAGATGTGTCTGTTACTTGAACTCTGTGAAGCATTTATTTGGGCTGCAATCTGAGGCTGGTAACTCTAATGAACTCATCCTCTGCCGCAGAGGTATTTCTGGGTCTTCCATTCCTGTGGCGATCCTCATGATGCTGGTTGAGAGAATGCCATGAGTGTGCAAAGCTGTCATCAAGACAAAGGGTGGCTACATTGAAGAATCTCAAATATAAAATATATTTTGAATTGATTAATACTTTTTTGGTTACTACATGATTCCATATGTGTTATGTCATAGTTTTGATGTCTTCACTTATATTCTACAATGTAAAAAATTGTGCAAATAAAGAAAAACCCTTGAATGAGTAATATTTGGCCCCTAGTGTACGTGTGTGTGTGTGTGTGTGTGTGTGTATACATGTGTACATGGTTTAATGTGTGCGTACATGCATGCACTTGTGTGTATAGGAGCCCATGCGCGCGCGCATGTGTGTGCGTGTGTGTGTGTGTGTGTGTGTGTGTGAGTGTGTGTGTATTACAGAGTGGAGGAGGAGAAGATTTTGTATTTTGTCACATCTCTCTGCTATCCTATCGTCCCATTCTCCATTCAATTTTTTCTTAGGGCTCCTCTCCTCCATGGTTTGGTAATCTGATGGAGAGATTAGCCGAAGGCAGCATTTGGGTCGGTTTATAGTCTCATTAGAAACTACTGGTGCTCCCCAACCACTGGCATTACACAGATTTCAGTCTATTTTGGTAGGCCATTTTGTACCAACATGCATTCGACAACTCGTAGGGAAGAACAGATTTTAATTTGTTTTATAAATTACGTGTTTCTTTGTGTCTGTGGGCAGATGCTGGCGTAGCTCTGTTTATTCTTCCTTTTGGTTTCTATTCCAAACAATTTTTTGTTAAGCTCCCTATAATACTGTACGTAAGTGATTATCATTTTATTTTTCATCTTGACATGTTAACTTTTCTGTTAAGTCCTGTAGTATTTTAGGAAATAATCGGGCTAAATTTGATCAATATTTACCCAACTAATTTAGTAAAATTAATCCATGTAAAAATGTTACAGGCCTACTATAAAATGTTGAAATATTAGCGTTAAGGATAATACACTATTTGATTAAGAAAATGTCCTTGGTTAAATATAAAGATGTTTAGTAAAGCTAAACCATCATTGTATGATTGCATCCTTTCAGCAAATATAATTTAATATCACATGTTGGTTTTGAAACCGAGATTCAACGTTATTCTATGTAGCTGCTGATCCACTGCACTCTGTCAACCTGTGCTGTACAAATAATCTCACTGTGATACGTTCTCCACTCATCCTAGATTCTATTCCTTATGCTCTCACGCAATTTCACGTGATAAACATGCCTTTTCAATATTTATGTATTTCAGTGTAACGTCAATTTACATATTTATATCCATTAAGTAATTTCCGATGACGTCATCAAGGTTTGTAGTTGTACTGATGGCAGGTGATTCTGAACGGTATGTCTCTATGGCGATGCAAATACAGCAGCTTTATGGCCACCTCTGAACGCTGTGCTCTGTCGCCTTCCCAGATAAGCTCCGACTAGCAGTAGCTGACTGGAGAGTAGAGTGGGATTGGCCTCGGCTCATACGGCATATTTCTATTCTGCTATGATGTACAGGTGGATAGGAAGACATTTTAAAGCGTGTGTGTGTACTTGTGTGTGCATGTGTGTGTGAATAAAACATGTGTGTGTAGTCATGTGTGAAGTGTGTGTGTGCATGGATGACGCTTGTGCAGCCTCTCTCTCACACACACACACGCACACACACACATACACACACACACACACACACACACACACACACACACACACACACACACACACACACACACACACACACACACACACACACACACACACACACACACACACACACACACACACACACACACACACACACACACACACACACACACACACACACACACACACACACACACACACACACACACACACACATCACAGCCTCTCACACACGCGTCACAGCCTCTCGCAAACACACACACACACACATCACAGCCTCTCTCACACACACACACATCACAGCCTCTCGCAAACACTCACACGCACATCACAGCCTCTCACAAACACTCACACACACACACTGACATACATACACATTGTGTTGACGGTTCACTGTTCACTGATTAAAACCCACTAGATTAAGAGACATAAGTACAAGACGTAGAAGACACACACACACACACACACACACACACACACACACACACACACATCACAGCCTCACACACACACACACACACACACACACACACACACACACACACACACACACACACACACACACACACACACACACACACACACACATCACAGCCTCTCACACACGCGTCACAGCCTCTCGCAAACACACACACACACACACATCACAGCCTCTCTCACACACACACACATCACAGCCTCTCGCAAACACTCACACGCACATCACAGCCTCTCACAAACACTCACACACACACACTGACATACATACACATTGTGTTGACGGTTCACTGTTCACTGATTAAAACCCACTAGATTAAGAGACATAAGTACAAGACGTAGAAGGTAAAATCAGTGTTTATGTATCCTATCTGTGTATCTGTGTATCTGTGTATCTGTGTATGTGTGTGTGTGTGTATGTGTGTATGTGTGTATGTGTGTATGTGTGTGTATGTGTGTATGTGTGTATGTGTGTGTATGTGTGTATGTGTGTATCTGTGTATGTGTGTATGTGTGTATCTGTGTATGTGTGTATCTGTGTATGTGTGTATCTGTGTATGTGTGTATGTGTGTATGTGTGTATGTGTGTATGTGTGTATCTGTGAATGTGTGTATGTGTGTGTGTTCATGCGTGCATTTCAGCTCCAGTGTGTGACAGAGCAGTTCATTGAGGACAGATCAATGGTCTTGACTCTCAGTGGGGTCAGACACTGATGTGCTCCAATGACCGGAATATCACTTTCAATTTCATTTGAGAGAGCTGAAGCTACAGACAGACTGACTGAGTGCTGTGTGTGTGTGTGTGTGTGTGTGTGTGTGTGCACGTGGTAAGTATTCTAAATGGGTTAAACTGGCTATTTGTTTATATTATATGTGAGGGTTTTAGCCCTAAAACTACTGTATTTACTGTTAACATTGAAGAAAAACATAGAGATACGATACAGATACTAGATAGTGTCTATACATTATTACCAGTACCAGCTACTGAGCCCCTAGCTGTATCTGCTCATGTTGGCCTCCATGGTCTCTCCACACACCTTCTCCCCAAACAGTCAGAGATAGGGCACTGGGGTGTATTACTTTGTGCACACCGTAGCAAAACGTTTCATAACGTAAAACATTTTGCTATGAGAACGAGTCTCTGTTGGACAAATCAAGTATTTTCCTTGGCCGTTTCATTCTGTTTGATTACCCTTTAGTTCCTTTTGATTCCTAGTAAAGACAACCCTGATGTTAAGGGGACCAACCCTGATGTTAAGGGGACCAACCCTGATGTTTTAGGGGACCAACCCTGATATTAAGGGGACCAACCCTGATGTTAAGGGAAACAACCCTGATGTTAAGGGGACCAACCCTGATGTTAAGGGGACCAACCCTGATGTTAAGGGGACCAACCCTGATGTTAAGGGGACCAACCCTGATGTTAAGGGGACCAGCCCTGATGTTAAGGGGTACCAACCCTGATGTTAAGGGGACCAACCCTGATGTTTTAGGGGACCAACCCTGATGTTAAGGGGACCAACCCTGATGTTAAGGGGTACAACCCTGATGTTTAGGGGACCAACCCTGATGTTAAGGGGTACAACCCTGATGTTAAGGGTACCAACCCTGATGTTAAGGGGACCAACCCTGATGTTAAGGGGGACCAACCCTGATGTTAAAGGGGACCAACCGCTTGACGCACATGGCATCTCTGACAGAGCTTCCCCAAACTCCCCTCTGCCTCTGCATCATTCTGCATCATTCTGCATCATTCTGAATCATTCTGCATCATTCTAGATAGATAGATAGATAGGTACTTTATTGATCCCAGAGGGGTTCTTTATTCTGCATCATTCTGCATCACTCTGACACAATTCTTCCACCCCCCTCTTTTTCTCAAATAAATCGCTCGGTGACCTACTTGTGATTTTGCACCATTTTCTGTTTATGTACTATTCAGTACTATTCAGTACTATTCTGTAGTATTCTGTATTATTCTGTAGTATTCTGTAGTATTCAGTAGTATTCTGTAGTATTCAGTAGTATTCTGCTGGGCAATATCATACGGAATTACATTTGTGCCAATCATTGATATAAGATTATTAAAATTCAAGTGTAATACCATGATCTAAAATAATCAGTGTAAAAGAGAACATATGCCAAAGATTTGTCCATGTGTGTTGAAGAAATCTGAAAGTACTGTACATGCTATTAAGTGATTCACTTAAATGTATTATCATATCAGCCTATTATTGTTCATCTGGAAATTGTGGTGGAGTTACAGCTTACAGTGTTATTCATAGGCAATACATTATCCCTTTTCCATCGGATAATTCACCTACTGTATGTTAAAGGTGCAATATACAGAAATCGCGACGCCATTTCCTGGCTGCAAAAATTCTAATAGTTTGCCTAATTTCAATTTGTGACAAAACAAGCAATGTATAGTGTAGAGAATCATTGTACCATATAAACCGCTGAGAAATATATTTTCAGTAACCAAAAATACTGTATTTCATTCAGCTGTTTTAAGCTAGTGTTCAAAACCGAAAGTAAAAAACACAAAAACAAAACTTAAGAATGGGAATTATACAAATAGTGCACATAGAACATATTGTATGCTTCTTAGACTTATTTTGAATGAGAATGACAGATCTATAACTCACATTTCTATGTGAATTTGGTCGGGTCACCGAAAAAGTGACATATTGCAGCTTTAAAAAAAAACATGACATACCCACCGACAATATCAATCTGCCTTCTATCTTTGGAGGGTTGGGCGGTTTGGAGGGGGGTGCGGTTTGGAGGGGGGTGCAGTTTGGAGGGTTGGGCGGTTTGGAGGGTTGGGTGGTTTGGAGGGGGGTGTGGTTTGGAGGGGTGTGTGGTTTGGAGGGGGGTGTGGTTTTGAGGGTTGGGCGGTTTGGAGGGGGGTGCGGTTTGGAGGGTTGGGCGGTTTGGAGGGTTGGGCGGTTTGGAGGG
Source organism: Thymallus thymallus (assembly GCA_023634145.1). NCBI lineage: Eukaryota > Metazoa > Chordata > Actinopteri > Salmoniformes > Salmonidae > Thymallus > Thymallus thymallus. The sequence goes on from CM042406.1 coordinate 30,978,673, forward strand.
GGGTGTGGTTTGGAGGGGGGTGTGGTTTGGAGGGGGGTACAGGAGTAATTTCTAGACCATCGCAATTCCTTGGTGTGTGTAGTCCATCAGAATTGTGCACACACACATACACACACATACACACACACACACACACACATAGTGTACATGCATGCACACGTGCTCACATACACACACACACACACACACATACTTACATTTGCATCCCCATGTTACACCCACATGGCATTTTAGTTTGTAATCATCATAGTTTGTTCCCAAGGGCTGTGTGTATTTCAAACAGATTAGGAACTGTATTTGCCAAAAGTCCTGTAGAGTTTCTAGTGGAGAGGGTCAGCTGGTCCGTGATTGGCCGAGGAGGGCTTTGCCAGGGAGGAGAAGTTGGCCCTAACCGCAGGCTCAGAGTCAGTGTGATTAGAGGGGAGTCAGTCACTAAACAGGATTTCACCTAAAGCCTCTTTCCAAAGAGGAGGGAGGGATGAGGAGAGGTGGGAAGGACAGAGAGATGAGGAAAGGTGGGAAGGACAGAGGGATGAGGAGAGGTGGGAAGGACAGAGAGATGAGGAGAGGTGGGAAGGACAGAGAGATGAGGAGAGGTGGGAAGGACAGAGGGATGAGGAGAGGTGGGAAGGACAGAGGGATGAGGAGAGGTGGGAAGGACAAAGGGATTAGGAGAGGTGGGAAGGACAGAGGGATGAGGAGATGTGGGAAGGACAGAGGGATGAGGAGAGGTGGGAAGGACAGAGGGATGAGGAGAGGTGGGAGGTGCAGAGGGATGAGGAGAGGTGGGAAGGACAGAGGGATTAGGAGAGGTGGTAAGGACAGAGGGATGAGGAGATGTGGGAAGGACAGAGGGATGAGGAGAGGTGGGAAGGACAGAGGGATGAGGAGAGGTGGGAAGGACAGAGGGATGAGGAGAGGTGGGAGGTGCAGAGGGATGAGGAGAGGTGGGAAGGACAGAGGGATGAGGAGAGGTGGGAAGGACAGAGGGATGAGGAGAGGTTGGAAGGACAGAGGGATGTGGAGAGGTGGGAAGGACAGAGGGATGAGGAGAGGTGGGAAGGACAGAGGGATGAGGAGAGGTGGGAAGGACAGAGGGATGAGGAGAGGTGGGAAGGACAGAGGGATGAGGAGAGATGGGAGGTGCAGAGGGATGAGGAGAGGTGGGAAGGACAGAGAGATGAGGAGAGGTGGGAAGGACAGAGGGATGAGGAGAGGTGGGAAGGACAGAGGGATGAGGAGAGGTGGGAGGTGCAGAGGGATGAGGAGAGGTGGGAAGGACAGAGAGATGAGGAGAGGTGGGAAGGACAGAGGGATGAGGAGAGGTGGGAAGGACAGAGGGATGAGGAGAGGTGGGAAGGACAGAGGGATGAGGAGAGGTGGGAAGGACAGAGGGATGAGGAGAGATGGGAAGGACAGAGGGATGAGGAGAGGTGGGAAGGACAGAGGGATGAGGAGAGGTGGGAAGGACAGAGGGATGAGGAGAGATGGGAAGGACAGAGGGATGAGGAGAGGTGGGAAGGACAGAGGGATGAGGAGAGATGGGAGGTGCAGAGGGATGAGGAGAGGTGGGAAGGACAGAGAGATGAGGAGAGGTGGGAAGGACAGAGGGATGAGGAGAGGTGGGAAGGACAGAGGGATGAGGAGAGGTGGGAGGTGCAGAGGGATGAGGAGAGGTGGGAGGTGCAGAGGGGTGGGATATGGGATGGCACAGGGTCCAGATTAACCCTAATCCCAGGACTGGTGTTACATGAGGGGTTTAGGTGAGGAAACCAGCCTGTAGGAAGGCAGCGCGTGCCAGGTTCCGACGGGAGAGGGGGGAAGAGATAAAGATAGAGGGGGGAGGGGAGAGAGAGAGAGAGATAATCAGTCCGGAAGGACATGAGGTGTGTGTGTGTGTGTGTGTGTGGGGGGGGGGCAGCAGGGTGAGGTGTGGTGACAGTGACACATGCCTCTGGTGTCTGTGGGATTATGCACACAGCGTAATCTGCCATGTGTATGTAGGGCAAGAGTGGTTTAGCAGGGCCACTGTTAGCACGGGTCAAACAGGTTCGAGTTTGGGGAAGGGCACTGGACTCTCCCCATCTCTATAGACATGGGCTGGCCCATAGTAACCCGTTATGCCCCGTTGACATTGTTATAGGTTTTGCAGAAAATGGAAGCCCTGCAATTGTGTAGAGCAAGCTACATAAGGCCCAGTCCTTCAATAACCCATGTAGAACAAGCTACATAAGGCCCAGTCCTTCAATAACCCATGTCGACAAGCTGCATAAGGCTCAGTCCTTCAATAACCCATGTAGAACAAGTTACATAAGGCCCAGTCCTTCAATAACCCATGTAGAACAAGCTGCATTAGGACCAGTCCTTCAATAACCCATGTAGAACAAGCTACATAAGGTCCAGTCCTTCAATAACCCATGTAGAACAAGTTACATAAGGCCCAGTCCTTCAATAACCCATGTCGACAAGCTACATAAGGCCCAGTCCTTCAATAACCCATGTAGAACAAGCTACATAAGGCCCAGTCCTTCAATAATCCATGTAGAGCAAGCTGCATAAGGCCCAGCCCAGATTTCTTCCAGACATTATGCTTGGCATTCAGGCCAAAGAGTTCAATCTTAGTTTCATCAGACCAGAGATTCTTGCTTCTCATGGTCAGAGAGTCTTTAGGTGCCTTTTGGCAAACTTCAAATGTGCTGTCATGTGCCTTTTACTGAGGAGTGGCTTCCATCTGGCCACTCTACCATAAAGGCCTGATTGGTGGATGCTGCAGAGATGGTTGTCCTTCTGGAAGGTTCTCCCATCTCCACAGAAGAACTCTAGAGCTCTGTCAGAGTGACCACAGAGCAATACATTATTATTACCATACACTAAGCGGTTGGCTACACCCACTGGATTGTAGTATGCTCTTTCTTTCTCTCTCTCTCTCTCTCTCTCTCTCTCTCTCTCTCTCTCTCTCTCTCTCTCTCTCTCTCTCTCTCTCTCTCTCTCCTGACTTAAAACGGTAAAACTATGATGTAACAAGCAGCGAGATCAGGCGAGGTGTCACGCTTACAAGGTGACCTTGTGCCACTACATTTCCTGTACTGTGCTTCTGAATGGACTGACTGCTTGTGACAGAGTGGGAGTAATGACCTAGACATGACCTGGACATATTGTTCCGGTTGGATCAAATGTGCGTATTTTGCCAATCAGGTCTTTGTCATGGCATCCCTGTGGAAACGCTCTGTCAGAAAGTCACATGACATTTTTAACCACAGACATAATCAGCCCATTTGTTTGTCGCTAACAACTGTCCCACAATTCCACCTGCCGTCCCACAATTCCACCTGCCGTCCCACAATTCCACCTGCCATCCCACAATTCCACCTGCCATCCCACAATTCCACCTGCCGTCCCACAATTCCACCTGCCGTCCCACAATTCCACCTGCCGTCCCACAATTCCACCTGCCGTCCCACAATTCCACCTGCCGTCCCACAATTCCACCTGCCGTCCCACAATTCCACCCGTCCCACAATTCCACCTGCCGTCCCACAATTCCACCTGCCGTCCCACAATTCCACCTGCCGTCCCACAATTCCACCTGCCGTCCCACAATTCCACCTGCCGTCCCACAATTCCACCTGCCGTCCCACAATTCCACCTGCCGTCCCACAATTCCACCTGCCGTCCCACAATTCCACCAGCCGTCCCACAATTCCTCTTGCCGTCCCACATTTCCACATGCCCAACACTCCCACAATCCCACATGCCCGGGACAACGAGAGCTCTTTAGAAACCGTGAGCGAGGCAGTGTGATTTGTGAGTTTTTTGTGTCAGACAATTATGCCAAAGCACCAAAGAGTTCACTGCCTTTTTCAAATGTTAATCAAAATCGTTTGTGTGTAGTCAAGGGGCAAAGAGCTGATGGAACAGCAGTAGTGGCTTACTGAATCTGTTTTCTGATACCTAGGGCCCATCCTAAACGGCACCCTTTTCCCTTTATAGAGGTCAAAAGCAGTGGTGTAAAGCAGGGTTTCCCAAACTCGGTCCTGGGCCCTAGCACTACACAGCTGATTTAAACAACTAAACTTAAAACGATATTAAAGTGCTTACGTAGTTTTTATCTGTATTTTACTTATTTTTTTTTTTACTTATCCTAATTATATTTTTGACCACTTTTACTTTTTACTCCATACATTTTACCTGGCACCTAAAAGTACTGGTTACATTATGAATGCTTAGCAGGACAGGAAGATGGTCCTACTCACACACTTATCAAGAGAACGTCAAATCAAATCAAATTGTATTTGTTTAGCAGATGTTATTGCAGGTGTTGCGAAATGATTGTGTTTCTAGCTCCAACAGTGCAGTAATATCTAACAAGTAATATCTAACAATTTCACAACATATACCCAATACACACAAATCTAAGTAAGGAATGGAATTAAGAATATATACATATATGGACGAGCGATGTCAGATCAGCATGGACTAAGATACAGTAGAATAGTATGGAATACAGAATATACATATGAGGTGAGTAATGCAAGATATGTAAATGTTTTAAGTGACTAGTGTTATGTTTATTAAAGTGGCCAGTGATTTCTAGTGTATGTCTATAGGCAGCAGCCCCTAATGTGCTAGTGATGGCTATTTAACCGATGGCCTCGAGATAGAAACTGTCTCTCGGCCCCAGCTTTGATGCACCTGTACTGACTCTCTTTCTGGATGATAGCGGGGTGAACAGGCAGTGGCTCGGGTGGTTGTTGTCCTTGATGATCTTTTTGACCTTCCCTGGTCATCTACTGCCTCTGATCTGGCGGACTCACTAAACACAAATGCTTTGTTTCTAAATTATGTCTGAGAGTTGGAAGTGGCCCTGGCTATTCATAAATAAACAAAAAAAAAGAAAAACTGTGCCATCTGGTTTGCTTAATTTAAGCATTTTGAAATGATTTACACTTTTACTATTGATGCTTAGGTATATTTTTGCAATTAAATTTGCTTTTGATACTTAAGTATATTTCAAACCAAATACTTTTAGACTTTTACTCAAGTAGTATTTTACTGGGTGACTTTCACTTTTACTTGAGTCATTTTCTATTAAGGTATGTTTACCCTATTTCCTTATAGTGGTCAAACATAGTCCATTTGGGACGTACCCCTAGACTGTCACATAGGTAGGTGTACTAGTGCTCACAATCAAATGGGGACGCATGCTCACAAAATATCTGAAACAAAGGACGCATGCACCAACACACACACACACACACACACACACACACACACACACACACACACACACACACACACACACACACACACACACACACACACACACGCGTAACCCCAAACTTTTTGATTGAATGAGACCCTAGCTGTTTTACAATTAACCAGTAATGCCTGAGGGGGTGTGGTATATGGTCAACATACCACGATGAAGGGCACTTTCGCAACGCAGTGTGCTAGGACACAGCCCTTAGCAGAGGTATGTTAGCCATATATCACAAACCCCCTTGAGGTGCATTTTTGCTATTATAAACTGGTTACCAACATAATTAGAGCAGTAAAACTACATGTGTTGTCATACCCATGGTATACGGTCTAATATACCACGGCTTTCAGCCAATCAGCATTTAGGGCTCGAACCACCCAGTTTATAATTTATTACAACCAGTACTGCAATCAAACAGAATGGATGAGCCATTGAGTTCAGTGGGTTCATGATTGTTCATTCCAGGTCATTTCGTAATCTCTTTGATTCACACACACACACACACACACACACACACACACACACACACACACACACACACACACACACACACACACACACACACACACACACACACACACACACACACACACACACACACACACACACACACACACAGTTACACACACACTGCATCGTTAAACAGGTCAAGGGTTTGCATCTACTGTCACCTTCCTCTCCATCCATGCAGATTTGGTGATCAGATCAGTCCATACATTAACCTAACCACAGAACGACAACCTAACCAAATCTCTCCTGAGTCAGGAAAACCCCGGAACACATTCATTCTTGGTATGGGAAGAAAAGAGGACACACACAGAGACAGGAAATGGGCTGACAGAGTGACAGGAAATGGGCTGACAGAGAGATAGGAAATGGGCTGACAGAGAGACAGGAAATGGGCTGACAGAGAGACAGGAAATGGGCTGACAGAGAGACAGGAAATAGGCTGACAGAGAGACAGGAAATGGGCTGACAGAGAGATAGGAAATGGGCTGACAGAGAGACAGGAAATGGGCTCAACTGTCGTCTGTGATTCCCTTTCCTACAAGACACCCCTCCAATCAGTCAGCATCAACCTGCTAGTGAACCTTTCACCTCACTCCCCGTCTGTTTCCCTCTTGTTCAATATCTGTGTGCGCTACATTCCACTCATTCTACTAGCTTTGGGTAATTACCTCACATTTGCATTGCAGTCCCCCAGCCAGCACTCATCTCCTCCGCTGGTAATTGAACTTTAATATCCAGAGAGAGAGAGAGAGATTTGCGGACGACATGGGGAATAGCCTCCCTACAAGTTTTGTTATAATATGTTAATACACACTGAGTGTACAAAAACATTAGGTGAATCCAGGAGAAAGCTATGATCGTTTGTCTTGCCCATTCACCTTCTGAATGGCACACATACACAATCCATGTCTCAATTGTCTCAAGGCTTAAAAATCCTTATTTAATCTGTCTCCTCCCCTTCATCAACACTGATTGAAGTGGATTTAACAAGGGACATCAATAAGGGACCACAGCTTTCACCTGGATTCATCTAGTCAGTCTATGTCTTGATGTTTTGTATGTGATTCTCATTCATAAGTGGACAACATACAGTATGTATAGGCCTATATACATGAATACCCTCTCAAAAGCATAGTACCAGGTAGAGCTCTCTCATGGCAAGAGACAGCGACTTAAAAACAATTATGAGTCAATGTGTGTTCTCTTTGTGATTGTAACATCTAGACGAACGAGTGAATAAGGTCTGGTGAATAAGATGGGTGAATAAGGTCTGGTGAATAAGGTCTGGTGAATAAGATGGGTGAATAAGGTCTGGTGAATAAGATGGGTGAATAAGGTCTGGTGAATAAGATGGGTGAATAAGGTCTGGTGAATAAGATGGGTGAATAAGATGGGTGAATAAGGTCTGGTGAATAAGATGGGTGAATAAGGTCTGGTGAATAAGATGGGTGAATACGATAGGTTAATAAGGACTGGTGAATAAGATGGATGAATAAGATGGGTGAATAAGGTCTGGTGAATAAGATGGATGAATAAGATGGGTGAATAAGGTCTTGTGAATAAGATGGATGAATAAGATGGGTGAATAAGGTCTGGTGAATAAGATGGGTGAATAAGGTCTGGTGAATAAGATGGATGAATAAGATGGGTGAATAAGGTCTGGTGAATAAGATGGGTGAATAAGGTCTGGTGAATAAGATGGATGAATAAGATGGGTGAATAAGGTCTGGTGAATAAGATGGGTGAATAAGATGGGTGAATAAGGTCTGGTGAATAAGATGGATGAATAAGATGGGTGAATAAGGTCTGGTGAATAAGATGGGTGAATAAGGTCTGGTGAATAAGATGAATGAATAAGATGGGTGAATAAGGTCTGGTGAATAAGATGGGTGAATAAGGACTGGTGAATAAGATGGGTGAATAAGATGGGTGAATAAGATGGGTGAATAAGATGGGTGAATAAGGTCTGGTGAATAAGATGGGTGAATAAGATGGGTGAATAAGGTCTGGTGAATAAGATGGGTGAATAAGGACTGGTGAATAAGATGGGTGAATAAGATGGGTGAATAAGATGGGTGAATAAGGTCTGGTGAATAAGATGGGTGAATAAGATGGGTGAATAAGGTCTGGTGAATAAGATGGATGAATAAGATGGGTGAATAAGGTCTGGTGAATAAGATGGGTGAATAAGATGGGTGAATAAGGTCTGGTGAATAAGATGGGTGAATAAGGACTGGTGAATAAGATGGGTGAATAAGATGGGTGAATAAGGTCTGGTGAATAAGATGGATGAATAAGATGGGTGAATAAGATGGGTGAATAAGATGGGTGAATAAGGTCTGGTGAATAAGATGGGTGAATAAGGACTGGTGAATAAGATGGGTGAATAAGATGAGTGAATAAGGTCTGGTGAATAAGATGGGTGAATAGGATGCGTGATTAAGATGATTGCAATATTTCATCTTCATTGAAAATATTGCAATCCTTGTGGAAAAAGGAAATTTCAATGGTTATTCCAGCAAAACGTATAGCTTGTCAATAACAATAACAATAAGTGTCCTTCACAAAATACATACTACAGGTTTGCCTAAAACTCCTAAGCTTCAGTGAGCAGGGAGCGACACAGGGACCTCAACCTTTAACTTTCCCCATATGCCCTCATTTTAAAGAGAAACATTCAAAGGTGCCATATCATCATCCACAAAATGGTCTTCATATAGCGGTACCAACACTGGTGCAATACTAGTTTTCATATAGCGGTACCAACACTGGTGCAATACTAGAGTCATACAGCGGTACCAACACTGGTGCAATACTAGTTTTCATATAGCGGTACCAACACTGGTGCAATACTAGTTTTCATATAGCGTTACCAACACTGGTGCAATACTAGAGTCATACAGCGGTACCAACACTGGTGCAATACTAGTTTTCATATAGCGGTACCAACACTGGTGCAATACTAGTTTTCATATAGCGGTACCAACACTGGTGCAATACTAGAGTCATACAGCGGTACCAACACTGGTGCAATACTAGAGTCATACAGCGGTACCAACACTGGTGCAATACTAGAGTCATACAGCGGTACCAACACTGGTGCAATACTAGAGTAATGCAGCGGTACCAACACTGGTGCAATACTAGAGTCATATAGCGGTACCAACACTGGTGCAATACTAGTTTTCATATAGCGGTACCAACACTGGTGCAATACTAGAGTCATACAGCGGTACCAACACTGGTGCAATACTAGAGTCATATAGCGGTACCAACACTGGTGCAATACTAGAGTCATATAGCGGTACCAACACTGGTGCAATACTAGTTTTCATATAGCGGTACCAACACTGGTGCAATACTAGAGTCATACAGCGGTACCAACACTGGTGCAATACTAGAGTCATATAGCGGTACCAACACTGGTGCAATACTAGAGTCATATAGCGGTACCAACACTGGTGCAATACTAGAGTCATATAGCGGTACCAACACTGGTGCAATACTAGAGTCATATAGCGGTACCAACACTGGTGCAATACTAGAGTCATATAGCGGTATCAACACTGGTGCAATACTAGAGTCATACAGCGGTACCAACACTGGTGCAATACTAGAGTCATATAGCGGTACCAACACTGGTGCAATACTAGAGTCATATAGCGGTACCAACACTGGTGCAATACTAGAGTCATACAGCGGTACCAACACTGGTGCAATACTAGAGTCATATAGCGGTACCAACACTGGTGCAATACTAGAGTCATACAGCGGTACCAACACTGGTGCAATACTAGAGTCATATAGCGGTACCAACACTGGTGCAATACTAGAGTCATATAGCGGTACCAACACTGGTGCAATACTAGAGTCATATAGCGGTACCAACACTGGTGCAATACTAGTTTTCATATAGCGGTACCAACACTGGTGCAATACTAGAGTCATATAGCGGTACCAACACTGGTGCAATACTAGTTTTCATATAGCGGTACCAACACTGGTGCAATACTAGAGTCATATAGCGGTACCAACACTGGTGCAATACTAGTTTTCATAAAGCGGTACCAACACTGGTGCAATACTAGTTTTCATATAGCGGTACCAACACTGGTGCAATACTAGTTTTCATATAGCGGTACCAACACTGGTGCAATACTAGAGTCATATAGCGGTACCAACACTGGTGCAATACTAGAGTCATATAGCGGTACCAACACTGGTGCAATACTAGAGTCATACAGCGGTACCAACACTGGTGCAATACTAGAGTCATATAGCGGTACCAACACTGGTGCAATACTAGAGTCATACAGCGGTACCAACACTGGTGCAATACTAGAGTCATATAGCGGTACCAACACTGGTGCAATACTAGAGTCATACAGCGGTACCAACACTGGTGCAATACTAGAGTCATACAGCGGTACCAACACTGGTGCAATACTAGAGTCATATAGCGGTACCAACACTGGTGCAATACTAGAGTCATACAGCGGTACCAACACTGGTGCAATACTAGAGTCATATAGCGGTACCAACACTGGTGCAATACTAGAGTCATATAGCGGTACCAACACTGGTGCAATACTAGAGTCATATAGCGGTACCAACACTGGTGCAATACTAGTTTTCATATAGCGGTACCAACACTGGTGCAATACTAGAGTCATATAGCGGTACCAACACTGGTGCAATACTAGTTTTCATATAGCGGTACCAACACTGGTGCAATACTAGAGTCATATAGCGGTACCAACACTGGTGCAATACTAGTTTTCATATAGCGGTACCAACACTGGTGCAATACTAGTTTTCATATAGCGGTACCAACACTGGTGCAATACTAGTTTTCATATAGCGGTACCAACACTGGTGCAATACTAGAGTCATATAGCGGTACCAACACTGGTGCAATACTAGAGTCATATAGCGGTACCAACACTGGTGCAATACTAGAGTCATACAGCGGTACCAACACTGGTGCAATACTAGAGTCATATAGCGGTACCAACACTGGTGCAATACTAGAGTCATATAGCGGTACCAACACTGGTGCAATACTAGAGTCACATAGCGGTACCAACACTGGTGCAATACTAGAGTCATATAGCGGTACCAACACTGGTGCAATACTAGAGTCATATAGCGGTACCAACACTGGTGCAATACTAGAGTCATACAGCGGTACCAACACTGGTGCAATACTAGAGTAATGCAGCGGTACCAACACTGGTGCAATACTAGAGTCATACAGCGGTACCAACACTGGTGCAATACTAGAGTAATGCAGCGGTACCAACACTGGTGCAATACTAGAGTCATACAGCGGTACCAACACTGGTGCAATACTAGGCCTAAACAGTGGAAGAAAGCACATGGTTATTAAATGAAAATATGTCAGATATGGACCGACATATTTGAATGCTCAACCATTTTATTCACTTGTCTGTTAACATCTGGAATCCTCATTCACCAAGAACCGTCAATCATGCAATTGTTTGTGCCATTTTGTTTAGGAGATTAATGCAATAATTATCAAGATTAACCCCAAACATAAAACACATTAATTAGTTGATTGGAAATCACCCCCCCCCCCAGAAAATGGGACTCCGCCTTAGTTGCATTAAAACAGATGAACCGCCCTGAACTTACCGGCAGAATGAGCGATGGAGGATGGTGAAAAGCTAATTTGCATGCTGAACTGCGTTCTTAATGTGGATATTTATTTAAATGTAATTTTGTTCCCGCACAGACTGCACTGTAGGCTTTTGAGCCAAAGTCATATTAACCTCTACTTAGATATTATTCAGTGCACGACGTCCCCCACGCACGTTGAATATTCATTTCAATGGGCATTCGCTGTGGCTTGACTCCTCCCATATTCCAACGCAACGGCAGCGTAACGCAGTTCAATGGCGACTGTCCAAGTACAGAAGAAGTCATATTTACTGTTATTCACACAAGCACAAAAACTGCTCGCTTGGCACCTTTTTTTTTGCTTGTGTCACTGGCTGTTGCAGACATGGCGAACAAAACCTTCCCACCCAACAAAGGCTCTGAAATGAATGGAGGACAAAATGGTCGTGGCAGGTAAATGAAATCATGTCTTTTGTAAAACTCCCTCGTGCCACACCAGACATTGTTTATTTACAACTCCTCCGGGCACAGCAAAGTCATACTAGTAACGTTTATAAGTGGTTATTATAAATTGGGTGGTAACTATTTTATCGCCCTGTCACGCACATAGTTTTCCTTCAGTTTGCCATGTCATTTGAATGTTTTGATTTTGTCTCTGTGTCATAATGGACCAATTAATTGTTTGATAGTAGCCTATACAAACTTCCCCCTCCACTGGGCTGTAAATTCTTTACTTTAGGAGCTGTTCAGTTTAGATCAGTTGTGTGAGTTTAATGCTTATGAGAGTATGTGCTTCGACGGCGTCTATAACTTTATGTAACTGTTCTTGTAATGAGCGTAATCAACAAGTTCAAGAGTCCAAACGCAGAATTCTGTACACAATTTGACAAACAGTTTCAGATTGTTTGCATTGATTATGAGCCTACTAATCTCCTATTGACATGAGTTGTGATTTGGTTTCCTCTCAGAATGAAACACTGACTGTGAAGAAGTTGGGCACCTACTAACACCATTGGATAACTCTAACACTGTTGGATAACTAACACTGTTGGATAACTCTAACACTGTTGGATAACTAACACTGTTGGATAAGTAACACTGTTGGATAAGTAGCACTGTTGGATAAGTAACACTGTTTTATAAGTAACACTGTTGGATAAGTAACACTGTTGGATAAGTAACACTGTTGGATAAGTAACACTGTTGGATAGCTCTAACACTGTTGGATAAGTAACACTGTTGGATAAGTAACACTGTTGGATAACTAACACTGTTGGATAACTAACACTGTTGGATAACTAACACTGTTGGGTAACTCTAACACTGTTGGATAAGTAACACTGTTGGATAAGTAACACTGTTGGATAACTAACACTGTTGGATAAGTAACACTGTTGGATAGCTCTAACACTGTTGGATAACTAACACTGTTGGATAACTCTAACACTGTTGGATAACTAACACTGTTGGATAACTAACACTGTTGGATAAGTAACACTGTTGGATAACTAACACTGTTGGATAACTAACACTGTTGGATAACTAACACTGTTGGATAAGTAACACTGTTGGATAGCTCTAACACTGTTGGATAACTAACACTGTTGGATAACTCTAACACTGTTGGATAACTCTAACACTGTTGGATAACTAACACTGTTGGATAACTAACACTGTTGGATAACTAACACTGTTGGATAACTCTAACACTGTTGGATAACTCTAACACTGTTGGATAACTAACACTGTTGGATAACTAACACTGTTGGATAACTAACACTGTTGGATAGCTAACACTGTTGGATAACTAACACTGTTGGATAACTAACACTGTTGGATAACTCTAACAGTGTTGGATAACTAACACTGTTGGATAAGTGCTCAATAAGAAGAAGCAGAGAAGACAATTTTGCGGTCCAGTCAACCACACCCCCACCTCCTCTCCCAGTGCCTGGGAGTGCCACACCCACAGCATTCTGGGTAGCTCTGCAGCCCACTGTAACGTCCAGGGGCCCATCTGTGCATTATGCGCATGAGATGCTCCGCCCTGTCGTAAATTCCCGGGCCGTCTGTTGGACCATCTCGAAGACACCGCATGCCAAAATCTGTTCCTCCCCGTGGGGGGGAGAGGAGGAGGCCCTGTTCCTGTCCAACATGGTCCTAAACGTGTTCTCGGACAGGGCCCGTATTCACAAAGCATCTCAGAGTAGGAGTGCTGATCTAGGATCAGTTTCCCCCTGTCTATGTAATCGTATTTATTATGATCTAAAAGGCAAAGCTGATCCTAGAACAGCACTCCTTCCCTGAGATGCTTTTTGAATACGAGCCCAGGGGTTGTAGCTCAGCATTAGAGCGGGTGCTTCGCATGGACTTTACGAGGTCTGTAAATGGTTCAGTCCCCAGTATATATCCTAATTATGGTATTTTTTGCCTGTAGACGCTAACCAGAAACACCCAGCATAAGGATGGACAAGGTGTTATTACTTTCCTGGGTCAGACTTTAACCTGGGGCCTTTATGGAAGGATGTGCACATAGGCTATAGCCAAGTGATCTGAATGTCTACACACTATGCATTGCCACATTTGCCTAACCTCCGTTTTCTGAAAAGAACTTCACGTAATATCTCTGATGTATTGACCAACATTTGGCCTGTCAATGTAGGGACGAGTCATGTTTGCTACAGTCTCTTCTCAGTGTCTCAGGTGCTTTGCCATCCAAGTTCTGACCAGGCCAACTGGGTTTACTGGTAGACGTAACATAGTACATGTAAATCCGGGACACTACAATTTGTGTGATATGTTACGAATTCCAATTTGTTGTGGCTAAGTGGCTAGGTGGCTAGGTGGACAAGGCTAATGTTAGCTAGGCTAGCGTTTAGAGTTAGGTTAAAGGGTTAGGGATATCTAACATGCTAAGTAGTTGCAAATGAGCTAAAAAGTAGTCAGTAGTTGAAAAGTTACTAATTAGTTAAAATGCTCAAGTTTTCCGAGATTATATTTGAACACACAACCTTTCGATTGCTAGACGTTCGCATTATATGCCCACTCATCCACCTCGACCAACCACCTTACTTTCATTTTTGTTTTAAGTAACCTTCTGTCATATGTAACCATACCAAACATAACATATCATAGTCATTTGAGTGTCCCGGATTTACAATTAATATGTTACATCTAGTCTATGAGACCAGGCTGGACCAGGGCCCCTATCCACAAAGCATCTCAGAGTACCAGTGCTGATCTACGATCAGGTCACCCCTGTCAATATAATCTTATTCATTATGATCTAAAAGTAAAAAACTGATCCTTGATCAGCGCTCATACTCGGAGAAATTTATCTGAGTACGGGCCCAGGCCCAAGCCTGCTTAGCTTCAGATGACAGACAGCAGAGGGATGCAGAAGGGAATGGCTGCGGACTGGCTTTTATTTGGTTTGATTTGACATCTTAATCATACACCAGGAGACAAGGAGACAGGATCACAGCCGTAAAAAGTACGGTTATATTTTAGCATATGCTCCTTGATAATGTTTGTTCTTTGGTTTTCCCTGTAGCTCAGTGTATTGGTCCTATCTCAGTAGACTATGTTCACTGCTGTAGTCTTTCCCTGTACATCCTTCCCATTCCACAATGTGGTGAAGAATTCCTCAGATTCCACACTGTAGCAGCTCCATCTTGCTGACTGTAGCAGTCAAGAGGTATCGGGTGATGAGGGCGGGAATCCTCTCCATAGCAACCGTAAATTGTTGCTAGGATACACGTTGTATGGGAAGCATGGTGGATGAGTGGTCTGTGTTCCCCCCTTCTCCCTCGCTGAATAAACGTCAGCACTTGAACTTGCGACCCCAGTTTTCCCACCACTTAACTCTGTCCTGCCATTGCTGAGCTAGTGAAAGTCGGTCGCTCTTAGTGCTAAAGGTGTCGCTACAGACAAACTGGTTCGAATCCAGACTGTATCACAACCAGCATCATTGGGAGTCCCATAGGGCGGCGCACAATAGGCCCAGTGTTTGTTCTTAACTGTCTTGCCTGCTTAAATAAATAAAATATACACGCTGCAAAACACTATTTTAAATATGCTGACATTTCTAAAGCCCTTTTAACATCAGCAGATGTCACAAAGTGCTTATACAGAAACCCAGCCTAAAACGCCAAACAGCAAGCAATGCAGATGTAGAAGTACAGTGGCTAGGAAAAGCCCTCTAGAAAGGCAAGAACATAGGAAGAAACCTAGAGAGGACCCAGGCTCTGAGGGGTGGTCAGTCCTCTTCTGGCTGTGCCAGATTATAAGAGTACATGGCCATTAAGGCCAGATCGTTCTTCAAGATGGGTCAAATAATAATCACAGTGGTTGTAGAGGGTGCAACAGGTCAGCACCTCAGGAGTAAATGTCAGTTGGCTTTTCATATTCATTCCTATTCACAGAAAAAAAGATAGTATAGTAACTTTGATTTGGAACTTTCAGCCACAACTAAGGGTTGGTTGCAAAGGGAGTGTACATTACTGGAAACCTTTTTAAAGTTTACCAGTAAACTACCAGAATGTTTGTATCTTTCAAGGATTTCATGTAATTTATCACAAGACATCTAGTGGCCCTTTTGGGTACTTCAGATAATCACAAGTGTCTGTAATTATCTCTGTCTCTCTCTCTCTCTCTATGGCGTTATCATATGTAAAATATATACAATAATTAAATAAGATGATTTAAAACATTTTAAAAAATAGAAAGACAAAGCTGTAAACATTTTCCTAAATATAAATCATCAACATAGTGAATCCCATTGGTGTTCAATATGAAGGTTTCAGGATGAAAAATCCTTTATGTATTTTCTATTTATATTACTATGTCAATAAGTCTTTGTTGTAAATGTTTTGACGCCAAACTGGTGGCAGTTATGAAAAACGTCAATAGCTGGAATGGTTGCAGATGTTTACTGAGCTCCCGAGTGACGCAGTGGTCTAAGGCACTGCATCTCAGTGCTAGACGTGTCTCTACACACAATCTGGTTCAAATACAGACTTTATCACAACTGGCTGTGATTGTGAGTCCCATAGGGTGGCCCACAATTGTCTGACTTTGGCCAGTGTAGGCATTCATTGTAAATAAGAATTTGTTATTAACTGACTTGCCTAGTTAAATAAAGGTTACATTTAAAAAAAAGTATATTTTAAATTGTTGATTCGATGCTTTTTTCAGTAATTAGGCTTTTTTCTCTTGAACCATATGGTATATCCATTAGAAGCTCATGGACAATATGGACACCAAAAAAACTAAGATGAATAAAAGTATAAATTACCAAAGTTACCATAGATTGCCATAGATTATCTGTTAATTACAGAAGATTCCAGTAACTTTGGTAAATTACCAGTAGCTTTACAACCCTAGCCACATCACTCCAAATAAAAAATAAAAAAATCATTCTGGCATTCATTTTTTTCACACTCAGAACAACTCAATCCTTCACTCACCTCTTATTCCCAAGATTCCTAAAACAACAGACCACCATCGCCCTGCCCCACCCCACCTCATCCCCATGATGCAGCAGAGGGTGGTTGGCACCAGTAGAAAGCACCAACCTCTGACTCCGCCTCATGCCGGACTGTTTGCCAGCCTGTGTGAGGAGAATGAGAGAGAGAGATGGAGAGGGGGACAATGCCACTTGGGAGAAGTGAAAAGACTGGAATGACCTCTTCCTCGCCAGCCTTGGCCTGGAGTCCTGGATTGTCCTGTATTTTCATGCGTGGCAGAATTCCTTTGTGACAGATGAAAAGCACAGGAATGCCGCAGCAACACTAAAGGGTAACGATGAAAAACGCCAGTTTGATGGGGAATTAGACAAAGGTATTATCGGGTAGGAAAAGAGAGAAGTTAGCCGTACTCTTGACCGGTGGCGAGGCTGTCCAAAGCGTGCTTTGGATTAAACGTGGTAGCCGATGGTTTGCTGGGTGGCTTTACTCTTAAGACCACAGTTAAAACAAAACTAGCCAACAAAAGGTGTCCGAATTCCACTTACTCCTGCTTAATGGTTTTACTGTAAGCACTTTTCAACTTCCCCCAAAAACAAAGGACAAAGAAACACCCATATTTCATCCAAGTCACAGACAATAAAAAGCCTTTTCACACATTGTCTCCTTTCCCCATATTATGCTTTACTCCTGTTGTAAGCTCACCACCACTCTCCTCCTCTGTGCTATTTGTAAGGTTGGGTGTTGTTGGCAAAGGCTGCCGTTGGCGCTGGTGGAGGGGACTGGGCTCAATGAAAGGAGCCAGCCTGGTACCGTCTGGACCTCTGCCAGGGCTCCATGGGAGAAATACCCACAGCAGAGGTGTGTTTGTGTGTGTGTGTGTGTTTGTGTGTGTGTGTGTGTGTGCGTGTGTGTGTGTGTGTGTGTGCGTGTGTGTGTGTGTGTGTGTGTGTGTGTGTGTGTAAAGGAGCGAGGGAGGGATGATGGGAAGATGGTGGGAGGAGAGAAGGGTGTGTGAAGAGAGATATGGCAGGAGACAATAACACAGAGAGGGAGACTGAGAGAGGAGAGAGAAAGAGAAAGTAGAGAGAGAGTAACACAGAGAGAGATGGAGAACAAGAGAAGAGAGAGAAAGTTAGATTCTGGCGCAGAGCGAGCTTCTTTTGACTACCACTACGTCTCTCCTTTTTCTCCTCAATGTATTATTTATTTATTTTGTAACTTTTTGGACCGGGCGTGCGTGCCAGCGCGTTCATCTGCCGTCCAAAGGCATGGCGGTTTCGGGAAGCCAAAATAATCTCGCCAGCCATCCATCCCTTTGTCACGGTCATCTGTTGCTTTTCTCTTTTTTGGCACCCTAAACTCCTCCTGGTTCTCCTCCTGGTTCTCCTCCTGGTTCTCCTCCTGGTTCTCCTCCTTCCACCTTTTCACCAGGTTGTTTAGGCCAGGGGATCACTCAGGCCCCCCACTTCCTGCATTGGGAAACATCCCACGTCTATTTCTATGGGTACAAGCACTGTCCATGACACAAACTGTTCACACCTCTCTTGTTGGCGGAGAGAACATTTTGCAGGTTTAAAGCTTATTTCCTTACAATTCTATACATTTTGCCATGTTTAATGTGTATTCATGTGATATTTGAGTGACTCAAACATTACAACAAAATCTGTGGGCTAAAAAACCTAGGTAAATAAACGTTAGCTGACATGGGCTAGTTGATCTGGACATTTCTGACAAGTTATAAATAGCTCTCTAAGGTATGCAATGACCAACATCACAAGAGGAAAACTGATGATGCACTACCCAATATCAAAATTGCACCTTGTGCTTTCCACGATTGCAACTCTCAAGACTAAGTCGGAACCGGACTGAGTTCTCACCGCCTCCTCGTGCCCCCCATAGGGGTTTCCTGCCAAAAACGTTTGGATTACCCAAACTCAGTAACGCAATCTGATTACTTTAAGTAACTTTTAGATTACTTTCCCCTTAAGATGCATTAGAAGAAGACTAACATGTATGTTACCAATTGAACGACATCTATTGCAGGATAAATCAATGTTAAAGTTTACATAGCTGGCCATAAATAGATGTTGCATTTTACTTAATGGGTTATGGAGGCTTCTTCTAACCCATTGCTTTCTACTTCAATATATAAAATAATACGATTAGGCTATACCTATATCTTAATAATAATAATGTGTTATTTCGCAGACGCTTTTAACCAAAGCGACTTACAGTCATGCGTGCATACATTTTACGTATGGGTGGTTCCGGGAATCATACCCACTACACTGGTGCTACAAGTGCCATGCTCTACCAACTGAGCTACAAAGGACCATTAAAAACCTAAATATGGCAGATTTCCAGTCATTCCAATTAATTTAATACACCTTGCTCTTCAAGAATAGGACTTGGAAATAAAGATTTGCCAAATTGTTTTACTTGAGCATAACCCGAAAACTAATGACTAATTACCCTACTCTGTTGTTTATGATTTTGTTGTCATGGAGAACTGATTGGGCTCATTGCTTCGAGTTGAAATAGAAATGCTGGCATTCTTTGAGCATCTCTCTCTCTCACTCTCTCTCAAATTCCCCCCTCTCTTTGCCTCTCCTTGATCTGCAGTCAGCAAACTACCCAACATGCTCCTCTCTCTGGCTGCAGCCCCCCCTCCACCCCCCGTGACCTACTTGGAGCGATTGGGCTCTCCACTGCAGCATTTTACTAACCTACTCCTCTCTCTACTCCACCCCTACTCATCTCTACTCCTCTCTCTACTCCTCTCTACTCCTCTCTCTACTCCTCTCTACTCATCTCTCTACTCATCTCTCTACTCCTCTCTCTACTCCTCTCTCTACTCATCTCTACTCCTCTCTCTACTCCTATCTACTCCTCTCTCTACTCATCTCTACTCCTCTCTCTACTCCTCTCTCTACTCCACCCCTACTCATCTCTACTCCTCTCTCTACTCCTCTCTCTACTCCACCCCTACTCATCTCTACTCCTCTCTCTACTCCTCTCTCTACTCCTCTCTCTACTCCTATCTACTCCTCTCTACTCCTCTCTCTACTCCTCTCTCTACTCCTCTCTCTACTCCTATCTACTCCTCTCTACTCCTCTCTCTACTCCTCTCTACTCCTATCTACTCCTCTCTACTCCTCTCTCTACTCCACCCCTACTCCTCTCTACTCCTCTCTCTACTCCACCCCTACTCCTCTCTACTCCTCTCTACTCCTATCTACTCCACCCCTACTCCTCTCTCTACTCCTCTCTCTACTCCTCTCTCTACTCCTATCTACTCCTCTCTCTACTCCTCTCTCTACTCCTCTCTCTACTCCTATCTACTCCTCTCTACTCCTCTCTCTACTCCTCTCTCTACTCCTCTCTCTACTCCTATCTACTCCTCTCTACTCCTCTCTCTACTCCTCTCTCTACTCCTCTCTCTACTCCTATCTACTCCTCTCTCTACTCCTATCTACTCCTCTCTACTCCTCTCTCTACTCCTCTCTCTACTCCTCTCTCTACTCATCTCTCTACTCCTCTCTCTACTCCTCTCTCTACTCCTCTCTCTACTCCTATCTACTCCTCTCTCTACTCCTATCTACTCCTCTCTACTCCTCTCTCTACTCCTCTCTCTACTCCTCTCTCTACTCCTCTCTCTACTCCTATCTACTCCTCTCTACTCCTCTCTCTACTCCTCTCTCTACTCCTCTCTCTACTCCTCTCTCTACTCCTATCTACTCCTCTCCACTCCTCTCTCTACTCCTCTCTACTCCTATCTACTCCTCTCTACTCCTCTCTCTACTCCTCTCTCTACTCCTATCTACTCCTCTCTACTCCACCCCTACTCCTCTCTCTACTCCACCCCTACTCCTCTCTCTACTCCACCCCTACTCCTCTCTACTCCTCTCTACTCCTATCTACTCCTCCCCTACTCCTCTCTCTACTCCACCCCTACTCCTCTCTACTCCTCTCTACTCCTATCTACTCCTCCCCTACTCCTCTCTCTACTCCACTCCTACTCCTCTCTCTACTCCACCCCTACTCCTCTCTACTCCTCTCTACTCCTATCTACTCCACCCCTACTCCTCTCTCTACTCCTCTCTACTCCTCTCTACTCCTCTCTCTACTCCTCTCTCTACTCCTCTCTCTACTCCTCTCTACTCCTCTCTACTCATCTCTCTACTCCACCCCTACTCCTCTCTCTACTCCTATCTACTCCTCCCCTACTCCTCTCTCTACTCCACCCCTACTCCTCTCTACTCCTCTCTACTCCTATCTACTCCTCCCCTACTCCTCTCTCTACTCCACCCCTACTCCTCTCTACTCCTCTCTACTCCTATCTACTCCTCCCCTACTCCTCTCTCTACTCCACCCCTACTCCTCTCTCTACTCCACCCCTACTCCTCTCTACTCCTCTCTACTCCTATCTACTCCTCCCCTACTCCTCTCTCTACTCCACCCCTACTCCTCTCTCTACTCCTCTCTACTCCTCCTCTCTACTCCTCTCTACCCCTCCTCTCTCTACTCCTCTCTCTCCTCTTCTCTCTACTCCTCTCTCTACTCATCCTCTCTCTACTCCTCTCTCAACTCCTCTCTCTCCTCCTCTCTCTACTCCTCTCTACTCCTCCTCTCTCTACTCCTCTCTCTACTCTCGACAGAGGAGAATAAGAGAGGAGGAGAGGAAGAGAGGAAGAGAGGAAGGATTGGGATGATGAGCCAAGGTTTTCAGACACTCCATCCTTGGGGTGGTTGGCACTGTGAAGAGACAGCCTATGGGAAGATAGGCTCATTAATATTGATTAATACTTATTCATATAACACTTCCTAGCTCAGTTAATTGGTGCATCGGAACCGTCAAAGTGAACAATACTTTAGGGTACAATGTCCCTGTTTTATAACTTTCCCAATGAAAGAGTTTAAACGATCCCATATACATCCCCAAATCAGTTCCCTCTTACCAACACTGAAAATAAACAATTCAGTACTCTTTGAATTGCTGTAAAGAGTAGCTATTGACAGTAATACAATCTATCTCTGTCTTAACCGGTACTAGAAGTTACCTACTAGGAGGATATCCAAGGAGTGTTTGACTGCAGAGCTGCAGGCGAGCAGGGGGCTGGGCGGGTGGGCGGGTGATGGGGGTTTGGGGGTGGCTGGCGAGAGGAGTGCTTCTAGTCTGGCTGGCAGACCTTCTGAGTGGAATCCCCTTGAGCTGGTGTGAGCTCCTTCTTGCTAGGGGGAAAAAAGAGAGAGACAGAGGGAAAGAGAGAGAGAGCTAAAGAAAGAGAGAGAGAGAGTTGGGCACAGAGGAGGAACAGGCATCGATTCACTGGGTGTGACGGATCGGAACACTGCGTGTGTGTGTGTGTGTGTGTGTGTGTGTGTGTGTGTGTGTGTGTGTGTGTGTGTGTGTGTGTGTGTGTGTGTGTGTGTGTGTGTGTGTGTGTGTGTGTGTGTGTGCGCAAACCTGAGCGCTAATCCTTGTCCTCAAGCTTGGCCTAAAACCAAAGTTGACCAACAGACACATTTATTTAAGAGAGAGGGAGCGACAGCTGACAGCCGGAGCTGCTTGATTGACATGAATGTCAGCTCTGAGTTTTACCAGGTCCCTCCTGTGTGTGTGTGTGTGTGTGTGTGTGTGTGTGTGTGTGTGTTTCAGAGACCACATCTGATTCGTCATTATGTACAGTACCAGTCAAAAGTTTGGACACACCAACTCATTCAAGGGTTTTTCTTAATTTTTTACTATTTTCTACATTGTAGAATAATAGTGAAGAAACTATTCAATAACATATGTAGTAACATCAATAACATCATGTAGTAACCAAAAAAGTGTTCAACAAATCAAAATATGTTTTAGATTCTTTAAAGTAACCACTCTTTGCCTTGATGACAGCACACACACACACACATAGATAGATACACATAGACACACACACACACACAACCACACACACACACGTCCAAAAGAAAAGTCGCCCTCCTCAGACAGAACCCCATCTCGAGAGGCAAAGTGTGTATTAGAGCAGAAGGATGCTGGGATTACCCAGGTGTGTGTGTGTGTGTTCGTGTTCGTGTGGTGGCAGGGGGGGTGTGGGGGTTGGGGGGATTTCTGTGGGTCTCAGGAGGATAAGTCAACGACAGACTGTGTTAATGTGTCTGGGAGCCAGTCATCCATGAGAAGGAGGACCGGGGTGGTTTGTGTTCGTTCCCCGAGTTTCGGGGTTTGCGGGGTGTCTGGGGCCTATGTGGTGTCAGGGTGCTGCGGGGTGTCCGGGGCCTGTGTGGTGTCCGGGTGCTGCGGGGTGTCCGGGGCCTGTGTGGTGTCCGGGTGCTGCGGGGTGTCCGGGGCCTGTGTGGTGTCCGGGTGCTGCGGGGTGTCCGGGGCCTGTGTGGTGTCCGGGTGCTGCGGGGTGTCCGGGGCCTGTGTGGTGTCCGGGTGCTGCGGGGTGTCCGGGGCCTGTGTGGTGTCCGGGTGCTGCGGGGTGTCCGGGGCCTGTGTGGTGTCCGGGTGCTGCGGGGTGTCCGGGGCCTGTGTGGTGTCCGGGTGCTGCGGGGTGTCCGGGGCCTGTGTGGTGTCCGGGTGCTGCGGGGTGTCCGGGGCCTGTGTGGTGTCCGGGTGCTGCGGGGTGTCCGGGGCCTGTGTGGTGTCCGGGTGCTGCGGGGTGTCCGGGGCCTGTGTGGTGTCCGGGTGCTGCGGGGTGTCCGGGGCCTGTGTGGTGTCCGGGTGCTGCGGGGTGTCCGGGGCCTGTGTGGTGTCCGGGTGCTGCGGGGTGTCCGGGGCCTGTGTGGTGTCCGGGTGCTGCGGGGTGTCCGGGGCCTGTGTGGTGTCCGGGTGCTGCGGGGTGTCCGGGGCCTGTGTGGTGTCCGGGTGCTGCGGGGTGTCCGGGGGCTGTGTGGTGTCCGGGTGCTACGGGCTGTCCGGGGGCTGTGTGGTGTCCGTGTGCGCCAGTGTCCCTCCCACTCCTTTTTTACAGGTTCTTTCCCTTTTCTCCTTCCTTTTAAGTGTAAGATGGCGCCGACAGGTACGGCAGCGTGCTTCAAGGTCCTAGGCAACTTTGCAGTATTTTGTTTTTTATGTGTTGTTTCTTACAGGCATTTCGCTACAACCGCAATAACAGCTGCTAAACATCTGTATGTGACAATAAAAATGTGATTTGATTTGATTTCTCTGCTCCTGGGAGGAGGTGGCGTAACAGCATTATCACAGCAAAAGGAGGCCCTCAGCTCACTCACCCAGAGGAGAGATGGGGAGAGAGTTGGGTCAAAGATTCCCGAGGCCTGACCTCCAGCCTTCAACCGACTCCCGCCTGTGTCAACTCCGTTACCTCAGCCGCGTTACCTCTCGCCCATGTTCAGTCATTCATGTTACCTTTCACCCGTGTCGACTCCATCTTACCTTAACCAAGTTACCTTTCACCTACGGTAATGATTTTGTCATTCACGTTACCCTGTGTTTTACCCTACGTCACCTCCATAACCTCAAATACGGTGCACCATGTCATCTTCCATGTGCTTCTCCCTTTGGGCCAATGCATGGACACGTTGGGCAACCAACCGCTTGCTTTTCTGCTTTTTGAGTTGTGGGCACTGTTGTTTGGTAGATGTTTGGCTTGTACCGTAAGTACATCCGTTAGATACACAGCATCCATTGCATTCCATTACAAAAGCATGGATGGAGACCCATTTATTCAGGCTTTTTTTCTCCTGCGTTTATCATTCGTATGACTTGAAAATGAATCTCCTCCCTTTGACTTTCAGTTCATGTGCGGCAGAATTTGTCTGATTTGACAAACGTGGAGTAGAGTGGTGTAAACACACCTGGAAGCAGTTCCTCCATGCATGCTTAAGCCGCAGTGTATTATTGTCCGCCTATGAGTCTGTGCTAAAAGTGAGGGAGGATATTAAGAATGTTCCCTCTGATTTCAGTGCACTGATTCTGACTCACACACACATGCATAAACATATGCATGCACACACACAAACGCACACACAGTTCTTCCTATTGTGTGTGTCTGTGTGCACGCACGTGTGTGTGTCTGTGTAGATCTTTGCCTTGCCTCAGTTCAAAAGTCTCGACAACATGATGTCGAGCTGCACAACCTCCACCAATCACGGCTAGGATAGCAACATTCCCAGCCAATCAGATACTCCCAGCAGCCTCCTCTTTGTGCCTGTTCCATATTCAGTCAATCTGGTGGGTTCTCTTGGATGAAGACATCTGTACTGTACATACCCTCCACTCCAATTAGAGGTTTGTTCTTTCTGTCTACCTACCAACACCCATATATACTGTTTCTCACTCACTCACTCACTCACTCACTCACTCACTCACTCACTCACTCACTCACTCACTCACTCACTCACTCACTCACTCACTCATTCACTCACTCACTCACTCACTCGCTCACTCTCATACACACACTAGACTAGACTACACACACACTGCTCTGTGTTGGTAAAATGTTCAAACCCTGTATGTGACATCCGCAGAAGACATACTAAAATGTAAATGATGTGTTCCTGTGTGGATTCCAAAACCAGGAAGTAATGACTATTGTGCTAATCATATGGACTGTGCTGTTGGAGAGCCTTGTAGCCTCAGAATAATCATATGTACTGTGCTGTTGTAAGTATGTATGTACAGACACACACACACACACACGCGTACTCTTATAGCATGCATGTGTGCACACACACACACACACACACACACACACACACACACACACACACACACACACACACACACACACACACACACACACACACACACACACACACACACACACACACACACACACACGCATGGCTGCTTCAGCAGTTCGTTACTTCCTCGTTAAAAGAGGGACCCACCCCTCGTTCTTCCAGAGGACCCCGGGGCTCTCAGTCTGTCTGGAGGATAAGAGCATCTTATCTCCCCCTTTCTTACCCATCCACTCCTCCACCCCCCTCTCCTCCTCCCACCCATCCACCCATCTCCTCCTCCCACCCCTCCATCCCCTCTCCTCCTCACCCCCCTCTCCTTCCCCCCGAGGCCGCCCCGCTCATCCTCACGCTCCCCTTTTATCTCTTAGTCACTCTCTCCTCGTCTCCTCCCTTGCGTCATTCCTCCCTCCATCCCCCCACTCTCCTCCTCTCCTGGAGTTTGACCCTCTCTTTGTTTTCTCCTTCCCCCTTCTCTTTCTCTTTTCTATATATTTTATGAAGACACGATGCGCTAGCTGTGTGACTGTTACAGGACCCTGCTGAAGACTACCCTGATAGACCTGGGCCACATTCAGTAGGCAAATGTTGTGAAACATTGCAGAAATGTCATGAATAGAGCTGACGTGATTCCTTATTCTACATGTCAGAGAGGTTTGTTCTA
Source organism: Thymallus thymallus (assembly GCA_023634145.1). Lineage (NCBI taxonomy): Eukaryota > Metazoa > Chordata > Actinopteri > Salmoniformes > Salmonidae > Thymallus > Thymallus thymallus. The sequence goes on from CM042406.1 coordinate 31,004,921, forward strand.
TATAATCTATTTATTTCTGAATGTTCCACAATGTCGTGTCCTGCTGAATGCGGACTTGTTCACGTGAGTACAAACCAAGAGACACAACTCTTGTTTTTGCATTGATTTATTTTCCATATTTATTTTTTACTAGGTTCCATTTGTGTTGTGCTTGGTCATACCCAGCGATAAGAGATAGGTATGACAGTATATGATAAAGGGTCTAGAAGTTCTTCCCTCACATACACTGAAGACGGCAAAACGTGTAAATGTGGACAGGTTGCCTGAAAGACTAATCAAATCACCAAACGCATCAACTAAGTGCCGGGGTCACTTTAAAAAATATATCTTTCTACCTCCCCCTATAAACCAGTGATGATATACATAACATAGTTGTCTACACAATCTCACCAAACCCATCTACATCTATCCATCATCCCCTCTTACCTCCCCTCATCCCAAATCAAATTTGATTGGTCACATACACATGTTTAGCAGAAGTTAATGCGGGTGTAGCGAAATGCTTGTGCTTCTAGTTCCAACAGTGCAGTCTTTTCCCCGGCTGAAAAAGACACACGTACCCTATGACACCACATCCCACGCATCTTCCCCCACCATAGGGGAACCGCTATCTAAAGCGAGACCCTCTCTAGGGGGTTGACCTTGATCCCTGCCCCTCCTCCAGCATCCCTCCGCCAGGCTGAAAGTGGCCTCCTCCCCCTCTCATTACCACGTGTCACTTCATTACCGAGTACGGACGTTACGGTGACAGGTCTGATTTATGGAGATTGTCTGGCGTTTGTGTGTGTGTGTGAGACCTCCCAGTGGTGTTCATTTCTCCAGTGAGGAGAATATGAATTATCCAGTGATGAGACACCACGTCTCGCCACCATGTACTGGTGAACCCTCAAATCCAGCAGGGATTGTCAGTCATTTGAGGTACCATCCATTTGAGGTACCATCAATTTGAGGGGCCAGCCAGTTGAGGGAGCAGCCAGTTGAGGTACCATCAATTTGAGGGGCCAGCCAGTTGAGGGAGCAGCCAGTTGAGGTACCATCAATTTGAGGGGCCAGCCAGTTGAGGGAGCAGCCAGTTGAGGTACCATCAATTTGAGGGGCCAGCCATTTGAGGGGCCATCCATTTGCATTTTGAATAGTGATAGTAATAGGTGCGGGTTTCTAGACTAGACTGATGCTTGAAGACCCCAAGTGGTGGTCTGTGTATTGATATAATGTTCATATTATGGCTCAGATTATGATGCTTGCAACGCCAGGATTGTGGGCGACCCCTGTATAACTGTAAGTAAAAGTGTCTGCTGAATGATATGGTATGGTTTTATTTAGCTCACGCATGCTCACGCATGCACGCAGACACACAAACACACACATGATTAAATATAATATATACTTTCTTTAGTCCATATGAGACACACACACACACACACACACACACACACACACACACACACACACACACACACACACACACACACACACACCTGTCTCTCTCCATGATCCTCAGTGTGTGTGTGGGTGGGTCATCCCTTGCTGAGCAGCTCTGTGAGACCTAGGTCTCTTTTCCAAATGCAACCTGTATAATAGAATATAAAAAAATACATTAAACACTAGATATATATATATAAATAGATACAGTATTTGCTAGACTGTTGTAGTCTAACAGGGTTAGCTGGAGGATTAGCTGTGCCCTCTTCCGCACTGATCCCCTGCTGCTAACCCCTATCCTCTCACAGAGAGCGACAGATAGAGATAGAGAGAGAGAGAGAGAGAGAGAGAGAGAGGGAGAGAGGGAGAGAGAGAGGGAGAGAGAGAGGGAGAGAGAGAGAGACAGAGAGAGAGAGACAGATAAATATTGAGACAGATAAATATTGAGACAGACAGACAGACGGACGGACGGACGGACGGACGGCGGGACGGACGGACAGGCAGGCAGGCAGGCAGGCAGGCAGGCAGGCAGGCAGGCAGGCAGGCAGGCAGGCAGGCAGGCAGGCAGGCAGGCAGGCAGGCAGGCAGGCAGGCAGGCAGGCAGATAGATAGATAGATAGATAGATAGATAGATAGATAGATAGATAGATAGATAGATAGATAGATAGATAGATAGATAGATAGATAGATAGATAGATAGATAGATAGATAGATAGATAGATAGATAGATAGATAGATAGATAGATAGATAGATAGAGAGAGACAGAGAGAGACAGATAAATAGAGAGACAGATAGAGAGAGATAGTGTGTGTGTGTCCTCATTGGTGCTCTCCCTTCTCTCAGCCCCTTCCTCCATCTCTTTCTTTTCTCTCCTGCCGTCAGCAACGGGTTACATAAGAGAGGGGCAAAAATAGCAGCAGCAGCGAGTAGAGTGAAGTGGTATGTCTCTGGGTTGGCACGCACACAGCCCCAGCAGGTCTGTGGGCCACAGCGCTACCCTGGGTACTGGCTGCTACCCTGGGTACTGGCTGCTACCCTGGATGCTGTCTTCTACCCTGGGTACTGGCTGCTACCCTGGATGCTGTCTTCTACCCTGGGTACTGGCTGCTACCCTGGATGCTGTCTTCTACTCTGGGTGCTGGCTGCTACCCTGGATGCTGGCTTCTACCCTTGATGCTGGCTGCTACACTAGTCCTGTTCTGTCCTGTTCTGTGCTGATCTGTCCTGTTCTGTCCTGATCTGTCCTGCTCTGTCCTGCTCTGTCCTGCTCTGTCCTGCTCTGTCCTGTTCTGTCCTGTTCTGTCCTGTTCTGTCCTGATCTGTTCTGTTCAGTCCTGCTCTGTCCTGTTCTATCCTGTTCTGTCCTGTTCTGTCCTGTTCTGTCCTGATCTGTTCTGTTCAGTCCTGCTCTGTCCTGTTCTATCCTGTTCTGTCCTGCTATGTCCTGTTCTGTCCTGTTCTGTTCTGTTCTGTTCTGTCCTGCTCGGTCCTGTTCTGTCCTGCTCTGTCCTGTTCTGTCCTGTTCTATCCAGCTCTGTCTTAGCTGCTGACTGTGACACTGAGTGGCTCTGAGATGTCCTCTCCTCTGCTACTCTCTCTGCCAGGCGCGCCTGCAAGGACAATCAAAAAGTTTGGGGTTACGCGTGTGTGTGTGTGTGTGTGTGTGTGTGTGTGTGTGTGTGTGTGTGTGTGTGTGTGTGTGTGGTGAGTGTTTGTGTGCAAAGGCGTGTGGCACTGCTGACAGCAGGGTGAGAAGGGAACTAAAGAGAGGAGGAGTTTTAACAGGATAACAGACTATTCCTGAGAGAGGAACACATTTACAGTGTAACACCATCTCCATCCAGGGACACATTTACAGTGTAACACCATCTCCATCCAGGGACACATTTACAGTGTAACACCATCTCCATCCAGGAACACATTTACAGTGTAACACCATCTCCATCCAGGAACACATTTACAGTGTAACACCATCTCCATCCAGGGACACATTTACAGTGTAACACCATCTCCATCCAGGGACACATTTACAGTGTAACACTATCTCCATCCAGGGACACATTCACAGTGTAACACAATCTCCATCCAGGGACACATTTACAGTGCAACACCATCTCCATCCAGGGACACATTTACAGTGTAACACCATCTCCATCCAGGGACACATTTACAGTGCAACACCATCTCCATCCAGGGACACATTTACAGTGTAACACTATCTCCATCCAGGGACACATTTACAGTGTAACACCATCTCCATCCAGGGACACATTTACAGTGTAACACCATCTCCATCCAGGGACACATTTACAGTGTAACACCATCTCCATCATCCATTGTTTACCGTCTTTTGTCTCAAGCATTTAAAACTGCCATTTTGTTTCCATTTTATGGTTTATCATCGTGTCTTGTAGACCCCCCCATCCCCTCCCCGTCCTCCTCTCTCCATTTGCCAGGGCAGTATTTTCATAGCAGCCGGCATTCCCCTCAATCTGATTCACTTAATACACAAATCTGTGTACAATGCAAGGCCTACACACACACACACACACACACACACAGATAACGCACATGTGCACACATCCACGTTCACACACACACACACACACTCCTCATCCGGCCATGGGATTTCATCAGAACGGCAGAGAGAGTAAAAGAGAGGGGAGCGAGTAAGAGAGAAATAGAAAGAGAGGGACATCCACATCCAACAACAGCCTGAAGGAGGAAGCTAGCTGCGGGGGCGAGGGCGTGCGTGCCAGAGTTAGTACTGAAAGACATTTTCTTTCTGGAGAATATAGGAGCAGGAAACTCTTGAGGGTTTAAAGCACATCCAAGAGGTCTGAGTCCCAAATGGCACCCTATATCACTATATAGGGAACAGAGTGCCATTTGGGACGCAGGCGAGATGTGTTGTTGGGGAGAGTAGTCACTTCTCATTAGTCAACTCCCTAGCGCTTGGAGGAAAAAACATTTTTTTTTAGGGCTTGTTGAGGGGCATAGGTTAGGTGGGTGACCTTTTGTGAAAGGTGGGCTGGTGGGGTAACCCCTAGCTCCCTCTACACCCCCCCCCTGTTACACCCTCTGTTTTCAGAAGCACCCATGCATTATTCAAGAGGAACAGGGAAGGTCTCATTAATAATTTCTGATGGATGTTGGAACAAAAATAAGGACCCCTATTTTTTGGGGCTCAAAGTTAAGAGAGAGAAGATGTGACCAAAAATGATTTACAATAACTAATTGTGATGCCGTGCATAATACCAATGTCCGTGTTTCAACTGTGACCCAATTTTTGTATTTTAAGTATTATTTTATTTAATCTCTGACCCCCCTTTCCTCCACCACAGCCTCTAAATGAAAACTATTCCATTCTATTTTATTCTATTCTATTCTATTCCATTCTATTTTATTATAATCCATTCTATTCTATTCCATTCTATTTTATTATAATCCATTCTATTACATTCTATTTTATTATAATCCATTCTATCCTATTCTATTTTATTATAATCCATTCTATTCCATTCTATTTTATTAATATCCATTCTATTCTATTCCATTCTATTTTATTATAATCCATTCTATTCTATTCCATTCTATTTTATTATAATCCATTCTATTCTATTCCATTCTATTTTATTATAATCCATTCTATTCCATTCTATTTTATTATAATCCATTCTATCCTATTCTATTTTATTATAATCCATTCTATCCTATTCTATTTTATTATAATCCATTCTATCCTATTCTATTTTATTATAATCCATTCTATTCCATTATCTTTTATTATAATCCATTATATTCCATTATCTTTTATTATAATCCATTCCATACTATTCTATTTTATTATAATCCAATCTATTTTATTCCATTTTGTCTATCTGCTCTACTCCTATTTCCATCTCTCTCCTAGTCCCTTTATGTTAAAACCCCAGTCTCTCCTAGTCCCTTTATGTTAAAACCCCAGTCTCTCCTAGTCCCTTTATGTTAAAACCCCAGTCTCTCCTAGTCCCTTTATGTTAAAACCCCAGTCTCTCCTAGTCCCTTTATGTTAAAACGCCAGTCTCTCCCAGGTCCCTTTTGCTTCCAAAATATTGTCATTAACTTTGTCACCCAGTGTCATGTGGGGTGTGGTTGCCATGGCGGTGGCCGATTAGGTACCCCCGAAGTCACACGGGAAGGTCATGGGCAACGGTCGGCGAGGCTGCCAATCAGAGTGGGGTGTTGTGCCCTTTGATGGAGGTGGCCATAAGTCACATCACACTGAAGAGAGCTGGGGGGAGGATGGAGAGAGAGAGAGAGAGGGGAGAGAGAGAGAGAGAGAGAGAGAGAGAGAGGAGAGGGAGAGAGAGAGAGAGAGAGAGAGAGAGAGAGAGAGAGAGGAGAGAGAGAGAGAGAGAGAGAGAGAGGAGAGAGAGAGGAGAGAGAGGAGAGAGAGAGAGAGAGAGAGAGAGAGAGAGAGAGAGAGAGAGAGAGAGAGAGGGATGAAAAGAGGGACCGGGGGTGAAAGAGAGCGGGAGAGATAAGAACACGGACAGAGGGAGGGTGAAAAAATATGAGGGAGGGATGGAAGGAGACAGGGATGAGAAGAGGGACAAGAGCGGAAGCAATAGAGAGAGAAAGGAGACAGAGAGGGAGAGAAAGGGAAGGAGACAAGGATGAGAAGAGGGACAAGAGAGGAAAAGATGGAAAGAGAGAGAGATTCATAGAGAGAGAGAGATTCATTGAGAGAGAGATTCATAGAGGGACAGATTGCCACACAGAGACTCCGATGCCAAACGTCCCCGGGATAGTGGCATTTGAAAAGCAGAAAATAGACGCAAGCTATTTGGCTGCTTAGCAGTACAGATGCCGTATCTTAATTTTGTCATCTTGTTGGTGAGACATTTTGTGTATTCAAGGTTTAAAAATACTTCTTAAGTTTGCAATTTCCACTTTAAAATATCAGGCATGATTTGCCCTAACGAAAAATGTCTCAACCCCTACATACAATGTCATAACCTGTACCCCTGCACATTGACTCCGTACCGGTACCCACCGTAGCCTTGTTATTGTTATTTTATTTTTTACCTTAGTTTATTTAGTAAATATTTTCTTATCTCTATTTCTTAAACTGCATTATTGGTTAAGGGCTTGTATGTAAGCATTTTACGGTAAGGTCTACACCTGTTGTATTTGGCGCATGTGACAAATACAATTTGATTTGATTTGATAAATTATAATCCACATAACAATTCACATTTCCTGTTGCTGCAGGATTATTTTCCTGCTGTGTGAAACTGGCTCAAATTAAGATGCGGGACCTGTACCACAGGCGGCCGGTGGCACCTTAATTGGGGAGAACGGGCTCAGAGTAAAGACTGGAATATAATAAATGGAATGGTATCGAACGGTTTCCATGTGTTTAATACCATTCCATTCACTCCATTCCAGCCATTATTATGAGCCGTCCTCCCCTCACCAGCCTCCTGTGATCTGTACTGTACTTGACAAGGCGCGCTAGCCTGATAATACACTGTCTTTCCCCACTACTGTCGCTAACAGGCAGAGCTGTACGTTTAAAGAAATACACTGAACAAAAATATAAACTCAACATGCAATAATTTCAACGATTTTACTTAATTATAGTTCATATAAGAAAACCACGCAATTGAAATGAATGCATTAGGCATTAATCTATGGATATCACATGACTGTGCAGGGGTGCAGCCATGGGTGGGCATAGGCCCAGCCAATCAGAAAGAGTTTCTCCAAACAAAAGGGCTTTGTTACACTACAAAAATACTGACCAACACTTTACATGTAGTGTTTATATTTTTGTTCTGTGTAGATATATAGAGATGTTGAAAGGGACAAATGTAATTTCAGTTCAGTTGAAATGTTGACTTAGTTTATTGAGTGTACAGTACAATTTGAATATTGTTTTATACAATATGAAAATGCAGCTAGGTGATGTAGAAATTGTACGCTAAAATCTTGAACAATTAAGTCTGCTCTTTCATGGCTAAAATACGGTGTGTATATCACAATATTGGTTAGCACTTTTACTATAATACCCGGCATTGTTTCTGCCTCCTCTAATAGTGTGTGTACAGGTATGAAGCAACAGGCAGACCAATCCTTCATACATAACACACATTAACATACTCACACCATTTTCTAACACTGCACTTCTAATACTTACACTACATTAACATTACACTTCAGGGCGTCAGGTAGCCTAGTGGTTAGGGTGTTGGGCCAGTAACTAAGAGGTTGCTGGATTGAATCCCCAGGCTGACAAGGTAAATAATCTGTTGTTCTGCCCCTGAACAAGGCAGTTAACCTACTGTTCCCTGGTAGGCCGAACTTGTTCTTAACTGACTTGCCTAGTTAAATAAAGGTAAAATAAATAAAAAATGTACCAAAGGGTTAATCACACCCCAATCTATTTTATGATGACTTGATTATCATTATTTGTAAAAAAAAATATGTCCTTTTGGTTTGCTTGTCTCCAGCAAGTCATGATGCATTGCTAGCTAATTATAACCCTTCATTAGCATAGAACCACTTGCAGCCATGCAAGCCATGTTTCACCAAAGTTGCCATTTTAGGCTACTAACGAGCCACCGTTTTGGGCCTCTCTGCGTCAGTTGCACCGAAGAGATGTGTCTCCAGACCCGTCAGATGAAACTGTTGATGCCAGTGTTTGACATAGTGTTTGATACATCAGAGGCGTCAGCAGTGAGAAATAGGTTGTGCCCCCCCCCCACTCTTGTGTGTGTCCTTCTGTGACAGCCACTGGTGACGGGGTTGACACTGTGACACCCCGGAGCACACGTCTGGAAGGACAGACGGACCTAGCCCTCCACCCCACTCGTCCCTTGGGTTCTGTGTGGGTCAGGAGATGTTTGTGGGTTGGGCTTGGGGTGTGAGGATCATGCGTGCTGTGTGTTGTGTGTGTGTGACAGCCCGTCAGTCTCTGCTCTGTGATCTGATTGCGTCCCCCCTTTCCCCCCCTTTGTCCACCTCTTTGGTCCCAGCTGCCACCCCAGCCTTTGACCCAAGGCCAGGGGGGAGAGGGAATGGGGTGGTCGCCGTCAGGACAAACTGACAGCCCCCCGGTCTATGACCCCGGGAGTAATCTGTTACCATGGCAATCCCATTCCCTTCAGAATAGGATGGGATGAAGGGATGGAGGTACACGCGCATTTCAGAGTCGGTTTGGATTCATGTTCCATTAGAGAGAGAGAGAGAGAGAGAGAGAGAGAGAGGGAGAGAGAGAGAGAGAGAGAGAGACAGAGAGAGAGAGAGAGACAGAGACAGAGAGACAGAGAGAGAGAGAGAGAGAGAGAGAGAGAGAGAGAGAGGGAGGAAGATAAATGCGGGGTGTCATTCTAAAGCCTGTGTCACACAAAGCAATTTGGAATCAATTTCTGTTGCAGATGCAATTTGCAATAGAGTGACGTTAACTCAAGCAACTTTGCTGATACACAAAGCAATTCAAAACGCAATTGAAATTGCATACATTCAATCCTGTCATACATCACATCGTGGTTTCATAAATGATTTGTTTATTCAAACATTTAGTAACTGTAACAGCATATATATATATATATAGAAAAAAAGCTGGCTGTACAATTTTAGCTATCTAGCCAAGATATTGCCTATTTGCCAACCATGTTCTACCAAGCTAGCTAACCAAGCTAGCTAGCCAAAATATTGCCTATTTGCCAACAATGTGCTATCAAGATAGCTAACCAAGCTGGCTAGCCAGTTAGTGCAGTTCATGTTGGACAATTTCAGTTGAAACTGAACAGAGAAAGGTTGTGGTTCACTTTATAAATTACATTTATTGACTGCCAGACCATGTCGATAAACCATGACTAGCCATGGTGTCTAGAATAGTTTCTATACATTTCCCATTTGACATATCTCTTTTGTTGTGGTTTGCAGCAGCACTGACAGCTGTGTTGACATGACAACTGGGTCAGAGTTCCGAACAGAACGACATGATGAGTCATTCAAACTTTTTTTCTGCTCACTGATTGGACATTGCATTCAGTCACTTATGTGAAATGGGATCTCTTACGATGCAATGCGGCAGGCACATTTTTTTGGGGGGGGGGGTGACTCACTGAGCTACCCATATGAAACTTTGTTGCAAGCAATTTGACGTTTGGAGAAATGGCATGATCCAGAGCAGCAGGAACAATAAAACCACTTTGAAATATGTAGAGCTGTTAGCGTGTGTAAAGATCCATGATGTTCCAGAGCCGACTGATCAAGACTGGTCAAGTTCTGTTTTTATTCTGACTTCTCAATACTGAGCTTTGACTTCTTCTTATTAAAGAAATTCTGACTTACATGTACACACAGTATAACCCCAGGCATTGTTATTGAGAGGCTAACCTCTAACCCCAGTCTTCCAAATGGAGGTCCTGACTGTATCAGCAGATAGGTGGCCTGCTGCCGTTGGGGCCGTTCAAGATCACAAAAGTCCAAATGGTTGACAATAAAGGTCCATAAAATGTTTGCTTCACAGGGAGCTTGAGGCCTTGTTTATTCGTTTTTACAATTTCATTGAATATTCTAGCTAGAGATTACTTCATATTTTTAATTCAACTTTTTATCATTGATATTGTACTGCACCTTTTATACATCCTGTAAACTGTGTGTGTACGTGACAAATACAGTTTGATTGATTGATTTATTGATTGAGAGAGGTTTGTCTTGTAGGCCTGCGTCTTATTCATTAGGCACCAAACGGAAAATAACAGACTGAAACAGAGGGACTACTTGTCCAATGAGAAACATTTTTTTACGTTTTCCGTTGCATGCCTTAATGAATACGACCCTGCCATAGTAGGAATTCTGTCTCTTGATGATATAGTAACTGGTTAGTATTTTCTATGTACCCCAAGCCTTGATGATATAATAACTGGTTTGAATTTCCTATGTACCCCAAGTCCTCATTCGGACAGTTCCAAAGCACATAAGAGGGATGATAGCTGATGTAATATGAAATGACTGTTACTCTGCCATCTCATTACGATGTGGAGCTGTGTGTGTATGTGTGTCAAATCACATGTTATAGGTCACATACACGTGTTTAGCAGATGTTATTGCAAGTGTGTGGTGTAGCGAAATGCTTGTGTGTGTGTCTGTGTGTGTACTGCACGCACGTGCGCTGTATGCATGACTGTGTGTGTGTGCACTGTGCCCATGTGTTTGCCCCACCCTAAAATCCCATCCCCATCCTCGGAGAGATGTGGTTGACTTGGCAATAAGCACAAGAGGCTGCCCAAGATACTGTACCGTGGTCATCTCAACAAGACCCAGATTGTACCCCACTGCCAACCTGCTGGCCTGCCACACTCACACACAGACACACAGACACACACACACATCCCAATGAATAATTAACCCCTACTGTAGGGCATTTAGTCTCTTAACTTCGGCACAGCGAGAGGAAAAAAAAGGATGTTCTTATTTAAAGCAACCAAAAAAAGAGTGAGGCAGTAAAGCTTGTTTAAGCGCAAGAGGAGGGGAGGGCATGGAGGAGAGGAGAGGGGGATGAGGATAGGAGAGGAGGAGTATGGGGTTCGCAATAATTATATTTTAAATTTGCAAAACATCAAAGACTTTTAGGGCACTCTAACTCCCTCTTTCTCCCTCCCCTCCCTCTCTTTCTCCTCTCACTCCCTCTCTCTCTCTCTCTGCTGCAGTGTCTCCCCTGAGCTGGGTGTAAGAGACGCGAGATGGGAAGATTTGATTAAGGGGAGCAGCGTGGTGGTGGGGGGGGGCGTGTTCCGTTCTATTAAGGGGAGCAGCGTGGTGTGGGGGCGTGTTCCATGTAGAACAATGTGTTTTATTAAGACACCCAGAGTGCATTGAGTGCTTGTGTGTGCGTGTGCATGTAATCGGAGCCTTGGTGGAGCAAGTGTGTCCTCCGACGAGAGAACCAGGGAGTGTTTGGGGCTAAAAGTCTGGAGGAGAAACCCAGGAAGACCTGCTCTTTTCAGGGCTCTAGTGAGTGTGGAGTACCTGTGCTCTTTTCCAGTCACTAAGGAATGCTTTCTCCCTTTTCTCACTGGAATCCACCCTGGAAAACTCTTCTGGCTTCCCCTTTTTATTTATTTTACTAGAACACATTCTTATTTACAATGACAGCCTAGGAACAGTGGGTTAACTGCCTTGTTCAGGGGCAGAACGACAGATTTTTTACCTTGTCAGCTAAGGGATTTGATCCGGCAACCTTTCAGTTAGAGGCCCAACACTCTAACCACTCGGCTACCTGCCACCCCGTCCCTGTTTATGGTCTTTGACTATGTGTAGTGTGTGTGTGTGTCTGTTTGTCTGTGTCTACCTACAGTATGCATGCCGTTGTGCATGTTGTCTCAGCATACTCTTGAGTGTAACTATCAGTTCTATCCCTGTTAGTTCTACAGTCTATAGTCCATCCTACATACACACACTTTAAACATTTGTTTTATTTAACCAGGGCCAGGCAAGTCAATTAAGAACAAATTCTTATTTACAATGACGGCCGGGCAAGAGGCAAACAGCCTCCTGTACACACACACACACACACACACACACACACACACACACACACACACACACACACACTTATCCACCCTCTTGTATAGCACCTCTGAATGCTACAATCCTGTCGATCACTGTTGAATATGCAAAACCCATGAACGTAATACATGCATACACTCTTAGAAAAAAGGGTTCCAAAAGGGTTCTTCGGCTGTCCCCATAGGAGAACCCATTTTAGGTTCTACTTGGAACCAAAAGGGTCGTACCTGGAACCAACAAGGGTTCTTCAAAGGGTAGATAGCACTTTTTTTTGTAAGAATGTAGACTAGTGTGCATTTATATGTACGTATATACCTGATGTATTTCAACAGTCATGCATGTGTAGAAATAAAATAAGTGTTCATAGGCGAGCAGCTTATTATCACACAGCGTTACTGGAGTACTGTGGAAAAGCATCTCCACCGCTAGTCACTCGCTGCCTCCTTCACAAAATGTAGGACCGTGCTCGAGCTACAGATTAGAGTGGCAACCTAAAATGGATGCCTGACCAGCTCTCAGGGGATGAACAGAGACTCACACACACTCTTCATCCTACGCAATCACACACACACACACACACACACATACACACAGAAATGAGCATGAACACACACACATTCACATAGACTAGAAGATACACACACACACAGCACATGTATTTTACATATGTCATGTGCTGTCAGTTCAATGTTCACAGTTCCCACAAAGAACAAACGGCATAATCGGTTTTCTACAGATTTACTTTCGGAGCCATTCTGTCAAGACGTAACACACAGCGGCGGCATTCCTTTTTATTTCTCTCACACACCCATACACACTCCATGTGAAGGGTCCCATTAGAGGTGCTGTTAGAGAGGACAGGTCTGAAGTGTTGAGGCTCGCTATCCTGAACCTGTCAGGAGACAGCATTGCTAGCCAGGCCTCTGAAGTGTCTTCTCTCCCTTTCACTGTCCTTTTTTTTTCCAGCAAAAGAGAGGAGAGCAAGTGGCTCTTATACTCTAGCTGTTACCTTTCCCTGACTATCCATCTCTCTTTTCTCTCCCTGACTATCCATCTCTCTTTTCTCTCCCTGACTATCCATCTCTCTTTTCTCTCCCTGACTATCCATCTCTCTTTTCTCTCCCTGACTATCCATCTCTCTTTTCTCTCCCTGACTATCCATCTCTCTTTTCTCTCCCTGACTATCATCTCATCTCTTTTCTCTCCCTGACTATCATCTCATCTCTTTTCTCTCTCTGACGATCCATCTCTCTTTCCTCTCCCTGACTATCCATCTCTATCTCTCTTTCCTCTCCCTGACTATCCATCTCCATCTCTCTTTCCATGCCCTGTCCTCTCCATCTCCATCTCTCTTTCCATGCCCTGTCCTCTCCATCATCCTCGCCTCCTGTAAAAAAGAGAAACCTACACACTGCACTTGCTAGTTTTACTTGATATTTTATTAAAGATTACGTGTTGGCCTCTTGGCCTTCGTCAGAGCTTTTTTTTTAAATCCCCTCTCCCTCTCCCTCTCCCTCTCCCTCTCCCTCATTTGGTGTACTGTCATGGTTTCCCTCTTTGTCTATCTGGATAAGTATTGCATCTAACCGTTCCCTAAACATTTCATTTGTGCAAATATTGTAGACTTCATTGTTAAGTGAAGATGGAGAAAAAAGTGTTATTTGAGTGAGGAACTAATTTTAATAGTATTAACATTATTATGTATGCTTTGTGCTCTGTGAAGATTTTAGGGTATGTCATTTTCTGTGAAGCATTACCCAGAAGAGGACTGAGTAAAGGAACCATCCCATAGCTGGCTTTTGATAGAACCGTGTTTTTCAAATGATTACATAAACGACAATGTCCATGGTGAGGGCAAAGTTTCTATAACGTCCTACTGATGACTGTACGTGAGAGAGGATACAGTAGATAGAAAGAGAGGATACAGTAGATAGATAGAGAGGAAACAGTAGATAGAAAGAGAGGATACAGTAGATAGATAGAGGGGATACGGTAGATAGATAGAGAGGATACAGGAGATAGAAAGAGAGGATACAGTAGATAGAAAGAGAGGATACAGTAGATAGAAAGAGAGGAAACAGTAGATAGAAAGAGAGGATACAGTAGATAGATAGAGGATACAGTAGATAGAAAGAGAGGATACAGTAGATAGAAAGAGAGGATACGGTAGATAGATAGAGAGGATACAGTAGGTAGATAGAGAGGATACAGTAGATAGATAGAGAGGATACAGTAGGTAGATAGAGAGGATACAGTAGATAGATAGAGAGGATACAGTAGATAGATAGAGGATACAGTAGATAGATAGAGAGGATACAGTAGATAGATAGAGAGGATACAGTAGATAGATAGAGAGGATACAGTAGATAGATAGAGAGGATACAGTAGATAGATAGAGAGTGAAACTTTTATGTTTTCATCCCTCCTTTCTCGGTATGTCACGTCCTATTTGTGTCCGGGGTGGCCTTCTGTCCGCCTCTCTCTCTCTAGCAGGGGGGGGGTCTCTTCCTCTCTCTCGCTTGGCTGGAGCGGCGGCGAAGATCCCTCTCCGCGGTCCGCCCGTCGTCGTCACACGGGGGAGAGAGATGCGCTCGCTCGGCCGTAGTGCCTTTGACAGCCGAGCCTTTCCGACAGGCGTAAAGACTGGTTGACCGAGCTAGCTCGCCATGCAGGACTCACTGGGATAGCGTAACGCTAACATGCCCTGCACTCAGAGACAGTTCAGTCTGACCCATCGCTTACACAATAGCGTTAGCTGACTCTCCAGATGCATTGAGCATCGCAGAGCCACTATGGGTTTTTGACACGGCGTGACTGCATGCATTCTGATTTATGGACACAAAATGGCCGCTGTGTTGAGACTTGTATTAGACTCAGGCTTGAGGTTGTATACACTGGGCACACACAGGTTGAATCAACGTTGTTTCCTCGTCATTTCAATGAAATTACATTGAACCAACGTGGAATAGATGTTGAATTGGCGTCTGTGCCCAGTAAGTAGCCTATTCCTTCTGTTATAAGGCCTTTGCTTAAACACTGTATTCCTCTCATATAAAAGCAAACCTCTAATGCATCTGATGCCCTGGGGCCTTGTCTATTTAATGGGTGGCTAGTATGCCTATTTATAGTACTTAAACGCTGCCTTCCATTGTAAAATATGCAATGGATGGGCAATTCGTAATGCAAGAATGTGTAAGTTAGAGTAGTGCATTTGCCATACAGTGCATTCTGAAAGTATTCAGACCCCTTGACTTTTTCCACATTTTGTTACCTTACAGCCTTATTCTGAAATGGATTAAATAAAAACAAATCATCATCAATCTACACACAATACTCCATAATGACCGTGTTTTTGAAATGTTGGCTTATTTATTAAAAATTAAAAACAAAAATACCTTATTTACATAAGTATTCAGACCCTTTGCTATGTGACTCGAAATTGAGCTCAGGTGCATCCTGTTTCCATTGATCATCCTTGAGAAGTTTCTACAACTTGAATGGAGTCCACCTGTGGTAAATTCAATTGATTGGGCATGATTTGGAAAGGCACACACCTGTCTATATAAGGTCCCACAGTTGACAGTGCATGTCAAAGCAAAAACCAAGCCATGAGGTCGAAAGAATTGTCCGTAGAGCTCCGAGACAGGATTGTGTTGAGGCACAGATCTGGGGAAAGATACCAAAAAATGTCTGCAGCATTGAAGGTACCCAAGAACACAGTGGCCTCCATCATTCTTTAATGGAAGAAGTTTGGAACCACCTGGACCTTTCCTAGAGCTGGCCGCCCGGCGAAACTGAGCAATCGGGGGAAAAGGGCCTTGGTCAGGAAGGTGGTCAATCTGACAGCGCTCCAGAGTTCCTCTGTGGAGATGGGAGAACCTTCCAGAAGGACAACCATCTCTGCAGCACTCCACCAATCAGGCCTTTACGGTAGAGTGGCCAGACGGAAGCCACTCCTCAGTAAAAGGCACATGACATCACGCTTGGAGTTTGCCAAAAGGCACCTAAAGACTCTCTGACCATGAGAAACAAGATTCTCTGGTCTGATGAAACCAAGACTGAGTGCACCTTCCTTCGCCATTGAAGGCAGCCTGTCTTTTCTGGGGCAGCCAGTGTTTTGATGTAGAGTGAGAACCTCCTCCTCTGCATTGCCTTCAGCACAATGCCACTCTAAATACTACACTGCCTCCCTGTGTTTGGAGACTGGTACTGCGTGTTGTAGACATTATTATTTTTTTCCCTCACAAATGTAACTCTGTGAGAGTGCTTTGTAGCCACAGGAGGTTGGTGGCACCTTAATTGGGGAAGACGGGCCCATGGTGATCTAGTGGTAATGGCTGGAGCGGAATAGGTGGAATGGTATCAAATATATCAAACACATAGTTTCCTTGTGTTTGATGCTATTTCATTCGCTCTGTTCCAGCCATTATTATGAGCCGTCCTCCCCTCAGCAGCCTCCACTGTCTGTAGCCTAGAGTACAACTTAGTCTCAAGGGCCCCCTTGATGTCAGGGCCCCTGTTACAAACTGTCCAGTATAGCTTACCTGAACCTGCTTTATATCAAATAGCCTAACAGTGAGGAACAAAGTACTCGATTTGAGGATAAATTCAGCCTCTATTTATTGTTGATTCTCAGTGGGTTTTGTTTGCCTAATAGCCTTCACTAATGGGCTGGAATCAAGTTAAACTAAAGTGGAACTTACAGCGTTTTAGCAACATGAAATCTTGTAGAAATCGATTCATATAAACCCCCATGAAGTACATGACACATTATCTTTACATTTTCTTACAAGCGAGCACTTAGATATAGTCATTTTCACATTATAACGTTTGGCAATGACCTAGACTAGAGTAAGGCATTTGTGAAATCTCTATAGCAATAAGACATCTGTCTTGTCCTGGACTGAGTCTATGTAGACCAGTGTGCCATAGGCAATTAGAACTATAATAGGCCTTTATGCGAATAAGCCATTTACCACATGGGCCTGCCGTTATTCACTTGGAAATGGATTGTGTGTTTACAGCCAGTAGCAACAGTGCAACTTTAGATGTTAGAACGAAAACATTTGACAAAACCTCCAACTACAACTGAATGGATTTCTGCAAATAATGTATGTAAATACCACGGGAGTCCTCTTACATTTGAGAACTTTACATGGTTGATCAAACAACCATGAAAAGGTTGGCTCTCTCTACATCAGTTATACACATCAACAACAACACCAACAACAAATGCTAGCCAGAGCGAGATGAGCTAAAATCTAACAATTGGACATTAGATAAACCCTCTCAAACTTTTTTCAGCTAGTTGGCCGTCAGAATTACAATGATAAACGATGGGGAATAGTAGACTTCTCGTCCTTCTGCAGCTTGCCTGCCAATGCATGCTTATCCCAACCCACGTGTGGACAACTGAATGGGAACGTGCCCGCCCATTTGATCGATGCCAAATACATTTGATTGACAATTATGGGTGCGTTCCAAAATTGCCTCCAGTGTGTCAGTGCACTCTGGGTCGTTCGTAAATTCAGAGCATTGTCAAATTGTCTGCTAGTAAATTCATAGAGTTTCGTTCTCTGATTCAGTGTTCAGAGCGCACACTGTACTATTGACACTGGACGCTCTGGCCGAGGAGTAGGGTTGACCCCAGCGTTCCTCACAACGGCAGTCAGGCACCCAAACTAACTGGCTAAAGTTGGTTAGCTAGCTTAATACTTCCAGACAAATGAGAGAACACCTCACTCTGACCATTTACTCGCCCTATCAGAGCTGGTTTAGGCTGTTTACATGTTATCTAGAGCGTTGGTGACTATAACTGTCCTGCTGGTAACAGTTATATTACTTTTTGCCAAAGTTTATTCCAGTCATATTCAGCAGGGTGTTGCGCGTTGGTAAATTCGTAATTCTGTGCCCTCTGGCACGATTTACATTTATTGCTAGCTAACCAAATTACACCTGCATCTAGCTGTAGCCACCGAAAAACAATATGAAGGGGAAAAGTCCTTCACTCACCCACTCTTCCAATGTTGACATGACATCCTCCCGAGGCAGCAAACAATGTACCAGGCAAGCTGTGGTTTACAACCTGATAGCAATACTACCAAGAAAGGTATTGGTGAATTATATTAGCATTGCATTGAACTGCATCCATCTATTCTGACAACAATGCCTTACTGTACGTCATGGAATTTTGAGTCAAATATAACTTATTTTTAAAACCTCTCATCAAATTGGTTTTGTAGCATAAACTGGAAAATGTATATTTTTTCCTAAAATTGTGATTGTCTGTTTGTTTCATATCTGCAAACTAGGTTAAACGCTGTCAGTTCCACTTTAAATGTAATCAAATTCAAATTAAATCAAATTTGAGAGACTCCCCCCAGTCTTTCACCAGGGCCTGTAGGTCCAGGTTGCGGGCCGACAGTTTTCTATAGGCCTACTCCCTATTGCCAACCCAGACAGTTTTTCCTGAGGCATTGTGCATTAAATATCCATTGTGCTGCACATAATTTGTAGTCTTGAATGATGCATGCCAAGATACCAGAAATAAGGGACTGTTGATTTTGCAACGACACAACCCAAACGCCGGTTTACCACAAACGCTTTTTTAGTTTGAGCCCTCTATAACTGTTGTCCACCAAATAATCTGTTTGCATCTGACAATTTATTGTCTGTCCAGTATTCAGACTACCTGTCCCCAGAGCTTCCTATAGCCTACAGATAATCTCTTTCCATAAAGTGTTCAGGCCGGCAATTAAGGAGAATGCGAGAGGTTCAATTAAAGACGTTGCAGAATTACTGTATTTGAAGCACCACTACATTCTACCCAGTTTCTTTGATGTTGCTACGGCAATCAAGCTTTAACCATCCCTGTAGCTGATGCTTCTTCGGAGAGCTAGTTCTCTAAAGTAAAACTTATAAAGAACTAGGCCAACCTAAGAAGCATTATGCTCTCGGTGTGATATGCGCTTTTGAACACCCGAGAAAGCTCCACTCATTGCACTGGCGCCGTCGTAACCTATACGCGATAATCCCCTTACTTTCAATCAGTTCAATTATTTATTTTTCCATGTTTGAGGCACTTTGATCAGTCACATTCTTGAAGCTCAAAAACAAACACTGGAAAAATGTCCAATATAAAGAGAAAGGGGGAATGTCCAGTCACCGTTACATTATGTAGCTATATCTTACCATCGCTGTTGATATGGCCAGTAGTGAATTTGCCACGAGAAAGGTAAACAGGCAAACAGGCAAACAGAGCCTACATGCGTATTCAGCACCGCGGACAGCGAATTCCTGCGATTTGACCGTTAGGCCCAACAGGGGAAGGTAGAAGATGCATTGTTTTTTACAAAATGATCAACGAAATTGCAAAGTAACGTGCGTTTCACACTTGCGCCACCTTACCGCCGAAAATAGAGGCCTTATCTCAAAGTGTCTCAGAAGAAGAAGGTCCCAAAGCGCTACCGTGGTCTGAAGGGGACCGGGGTGAGTTGTCCCATCCTGTGGTCTGAAGAGGACCGGGGGGAAACTGTCCCATCCTGTGGTCTGAAGAGGACCGGGGTGAGTTGTCCCATCCTGTGGTCTGAAGAGGACGGGGGGGGGGGGGAATGGAGCTGGAGCAGACAGAGAAAGAAAGACAGAGAAAGAATCCAGGGTGTTTTTTTTCCGGTTTGAGTCTGTTTGTTGCTTTCCAGGTTGGAAGTCTGTTACTTTTGTCCACCTAAAGGGGGGTGGAGGAAGAGAACGTGGATGGAATACAAGGATGATTTTTTGCAGGCCCCGAGTTTGTCGTAAGTTTCTGTTGCTTTAAAATGTGTCCATCTTCTAATATAACATCTCCTTGTTCTAATTTAACATCTCTATGGTCAAGCTTGTTCTAATATAACATCTCTATGGTCAAGCTTGTTCTAATATAACATCTCTATGGTCAAGCTTGTTAGAATTTAACATCTCTATGGTCAAGCTTGTTATAATATAACATCTCTATGGTCAAGCTTGTTATAATATAACATCTCTATGGTCAAGCTTGTTATAATATAACATCTCTATGGTCAAGCTTGTTCTAATATAACATCTCTATGGCCAATCTTGTTCTAATATAACATCTCTATGGTCAAGCTTGAAGACTTTTTTGACAATCTTGGCTCTCTATAAACAATGAGCAATAATACCATATGGTACAGATGATAAAGCAATCCGCTCCTGCACTAATGGTGCTAGTACCTATCTTCATTGTCATTATTATAGACGGCATTGGGCCTATGAGGCTTAATGGAGACAAGAGAACTTTAATTAAAACTATCAGTCAACTATTGCACTTATCTATCAGTGTTTCTGAACTCGTTGGCATTCTGTTAATTTGGCTAAATTTATTTTTAATTTCAAAAGTATTTAGCAATCTATATGAACGTTTTTTATACAATGATAATTGCATTTTCTAATATTTTTTGCAATATCATATAGCCCATACCCCTGAACAAGGCAGTTAACCCACTGTTCCTAGGCCGTCATTGTAAATAAGAATTTGTTCTTAACTGACTTGCCTAGTAAAATAAAGGTAAAATAAATAAAATAAAATAAAATATCCACGTTATTTTATTGGTTAATGTAATGAGACCTCTTTGTATGTGAGGCTGCAGTACTATCCACAATCCACAACGCGGCAGTAGATGCCAACAAAACAAAAAAACTCCACAACAAAGCCTTAAGATTTCGTTACACGCGCTCAACGTGACACGCTCAGTCTTTAGGCCCCTCATCCACCATAGATAATAGCCTTCCCACAAAAGGGGATTTGCACGTTGTGGTAGAAGACACACGTCTTATTTTGGTTTAATTTGTGCTTCCTCTTCCATTGCCTTTCAGCTTAACAGTCCCCAGCCATTAACATTTTAAATCATGAAGTACCTACACTGTGAATTAATGTCTTCCTACATTCCAATCAACCAATTTATGTCCTCTTTCGTTAGCATACCTTATGTTGTTTGATTAAATATAATATAGTCCATATGAGATTTTTTTTTTTTTACCCAACCCCTCTTATCCACACACACACACACACAGGTTGTAGAGGCTGGAGCAGAGGACAGCCGCAGCCGCAGTGCAGTAGCGCGTTTTTTAAAAGCCTTATCTATGTCATTTAGATAAGGCTTTTCCCAAGCCATCAATACAACCATCTCATTCCTACCTTATATGTGTTCTGATCAATCATTCCTATATTACTGTAAATAGGTGTTCTGATCAATCATTCCTATATTACTGTTAATAGGTGTTCTAATAAATCATTCCTATATTACTGTTAATAGGTGTTCTAATAAATCATTCCTATATTACTGTAAATAGGTGTTCTGATCAATAATTCCTATATTACTGTAAATAGGTGTTCTGATCAATCATTCCTATATTACTGTAAATAGGTGTTCTGATCAATCATTCCTATATTACTGTAAATAGGTGTTCTGATCAATCATTCCTATATTACTGTAAATAGGTGTTCTGATCAATCATTCCTATATTACTGTAAATAGGTGTTCTGATCAATCATTCCTATATTACTGTAAATAGGTGTTCTGATCAATAATTCCTATATTACTGTAAATAGGTGTTCTGATCAATAATTCCTATATTACTGTAAATAGGTGTTCTAATAAATCATTCCTATATTACTGTAAATAGGTGTTCTGATCAATCATTCATATATTACTGTAAATAGGTGTTCTAATCAATCGTGCGTGCGTGTGTGTGTGTGTGTGTGCACACGCACTCTGTGGTCATGCTATGTTAGGTCAGAGGTGGTTACTGTACTCTCCTGGAGAATCTGTCATCTTGCCTGGTCTAGATGAGTAACACTGGGCCTGAGTAAGACTAACAGAGAGGTTTCAGAGAAGTGAACTCAGACAAACCTCATTATACACACATGACTGAACATGCGGACACATTCACACATGTATACACACAACAGTGGATAAAGACACCGAGAGACCTGTCTTGACAAACAGCAGAGAAGTGAGACACAAGGAGGCATATCCCACACTCCTACAACCTCCAGTTCACACACACACAAACACATTCATACACATACTTAAATACCCACACATTCATACAGGCACACATTTTTACTCATACACAAACCCTAATGGTTACACTCCAAAGCGGAGACAAAATCTAGAATAAGCTTTTTGGGTGACCGCAGCAGACAGATTTCACCACGCTTTCGTTCGCCCCCTTTCACTCACTCTCTCTCTCTCTCTCTCTCTTCTTCTTCTTTGTGTGTCACTTCCTGACACCTGTGTGTAGGTGTGGACCCGACCCGGGTGCAGGTGCACGCTCTCTGGGTTTATTTTAGTATTGGGCTAGATATTTTTGCGTGTCTGCACATAGCTGTGTCTATGTGAATCGTTTGAACTATGAAGATATGAACTCTGCCTGCAAGCTCAGAGAGATATTGGGTCGGGTACAAATAAGTGTTCTGATCAATCATTCCTATATTACTGTAAATAAGTGTTCTGATCAATCATTCCTATATTACTGTAAATAGGTGTTCTGATCAATCATTCCTATATTACTGTAAATAGGTGTTCTGATCAATCATTCCTATATTACTGTAAATAGGTGTTCTGATCAATCATTCCTATATTACTGTGAATAGGTGTTCTGATCAATCATTCCTATATTACTGTAAATAGGTGTTCTGATCAATCATTCCTATATTACTGTAAATAGGTGTTCTGATCAATCGTTCCTATATTACTGTAAATAGGTGTTCTGATCAATCATTCCTATTCCAATGTTAAGTGCTAACTATGGATGGAGCAAGAGGCATTGTGGATGGAGTTATAACTTGTGACAGTATCTGTTACAGTTCAAGTAACAGATACATCTCAACATCAACTGTTCAGAGGAGACTGTGTGAATCAGGCCTTCATGGTCGAATTGCTGCAAAGAAACAACTACTAAAGGACACCAATAAGAAGAAGAGACTTGCTTGGGCCAAGAAACACGAGCAATGGACATTAGACCGTTGGAAATCTGTCCTTTGGTCTGATGAGTCCAAATTTGAGATTTTTGGTTCCAACCTCAACCAAATTAGATGGTTTGGGATGAGTCGGACCGCAATGAAGAAAAAGCAGCCAACAAGTGTTCAGCATATGTGGGAGCTCCTTCAAGACTGATGGAAAAGCATTCCAGATGAAGCTGGTTGAGAGAATCCCAAGAGCGTGCAAAGCTGTCATCAAGGTTGGCTATTTGAAGAATCCCAAATATAAAATATATTTTGATTTGTTTAACACTTTTTTGGTTAATACATGATTCCATATGTGTTATGTCATAGTTTTGATGTCTTCACTTTTATTCTACAATGTAACAAATAGTGCAAATAAAGAAAAACCCTTGAATGAGTCATATTCCAAACTTATGGCCGTGGGTATATACTGTATATATACTGTATACAAAAATATATATATATGTATACTGTATTTATCTAAAAATATCTCTCTCGTTGTCGATCTCTCTCTCTCTCTCTCTCTCTCTCTCTCTCTCTCTCTCTCTCTCTCTCTCTCTCTCTCTCTCTCTCTCACACAGTTGGGAAATGAACATACTCAGCAGTTATTTTGGGGTTTCCTGTCTCTGTGTGGCTCCGACTCACAGGTGCAGGGTGTCAGAGTGTTCGGCCTCCAGCCAGACCTGGTTGTGCACATGCCACTGTGAGGAGGTTGGGGTATCTGTGGGTGTGTGTGGATGGGTGAGTACGATTGTGTGTGTGTGTGTGTGTGTGTGTGTGTGAATGTATGTGCGTGTGTGTGTATGCATCCCCATGCTCAAGCTGTTGTGTGTGCACGCTGTGTGTATGTACGCTTCCGTGCGTGTGTGTGCCCATATGTAGAGGTTGTAGTACTATCTCCAAGAGTTCAGAGGTCAACTGTCCCAAAAAAGGAAGCATCTTGTAAAAGGCAGCAGGGAGGGCCACCAGCACCAGGCCTGTGTCCTCCCTCACCACCAGGCCTGTGTCCTCCCTCACCACCAGGCCTGTGTTCTCCCTCACCACCAGGCCTGTGTCCTCCCTCACCACCGGCTGCAGATGCGTGGGCCCAGACAACGGTGTGCTTCTTGGGGAAACACAGAGGGCCCGCTGTGCTCTGGAGTGGTGACGCTCCGATTAAGACCCGACGTGCTGGACAGACGGGGAGGGGACGCAAAACACATCTGGCATCCACACACAAGTACACACACACACGTACACACAAGCCCTCTCTCAAACATACAAACACACCAGCGCACACACACACACACATACAAGCATTCACACATACGCTCATATACAAACACACACTCCAGGGCTATCTCTGACTATCTCTTTAAACAGGATACAGTCAGAGAAGAGCTGACAGCACAAGCAGAAGAGAGGAGCAGAGCAGCTAGGATATGTGTGTGTGTGTGTGTGCGTGCGTGCGTGTGTGTGTGGCCAGCTGGGTGCTCAGTGTGTATTAATGGCAGGAAGGGGAGAACCATCCTCCTCAGTGAATTTCCTAAAAATAAAAATTGTAAAACATTTAAAAAGTTATCCTTTTTAGATAAAACTATACTAAATATAATCACATCACCAAATAGTTGATTAAAACACACTAAAACACGCACTCTCTGGGGTCGCACCATGGGTTAGCCGGAGGACAGCTAGCTTCCGTCCTCCTCTGGGTACAGCTAGCACTGCAGTGCATATAATGTGTTAAGTAGTTGACTCATAGAGAGAGAAAGGCAGTAGTTGAACAGTTTTGAACAAATTAATTTCTTCCAAAATGAAGGAGAAGCAAGAGACAAATAGAGAGAGAGAGATTTCATCCTTTCAGTTTCACTTTCTTAGCTGGCAAATGCAGCTAGCTAGTTTAGTTACTCAAACACCCTGCTCAAAAAGAGGGGTGCTATGTTAGCTAGCTGGCTATGACTTTCCAACACAACACTGGAACTCTTCCATGTCAAGGTAAGCTTTTGGTTTTACAAATGTATTGCCACCGGGGCCCGCAGGTGTAACTGCTTAATGACTGTACACTGTAACATTATTGCATGATTGAAGCAGGTTTACTAACTTGTCAGTTCTATTAGCTATGCTGACTATGACGTTACTTTAGCTAATATGGTGGCAATGATGTAGGCTGTGTGTAGCGTTCATTATATGGTTTGGCTTGGAAACGTTTTTCCGCCTGGTCACATACATCTGATGTGTTGTGGATTGAAGTCCACAAGCGAAGGGAAGAGGGGAGAGGAGGAGAGTGCATAGATACGAGAAGGAATACAACGTGGCTTCTATGAAAGTGAACTGTGTTTATGCATGATCAGGGGTGTATTCATTCCACTGATTCGGTTGAAAAACCTTTCTTAAACGGAAGCAAACGGAACAAAACAGGGATAAACATACCTAAATTTGTCCAATAGAAACTCTCATTTGCAAATGTTGGACTAATGATAGGGAAAATTTGAGTATCATGTAGTAGCCTAAACCTACCGCTGTTACATTGAACTGGGTGAATGAAATATGAATGACAGTCATCCAGTATGCTGTAATAGAAATAAGGCCACGCTCATGAAAAAAAAGCCTAAGCCTCAGAAGAATACCTGGTATTTATAGACAGCTAATAATATTGGTGTCTGCTATCGCCTGAGGTGGGTCATGATGATAAAGCAAAGGTTTGTCAGATGCACATATCACAGAATATTTTATGTCACTTTCCAAGTCTGTACATAGTGTCACTGTCGAATGAAAACCTTGTAACCAATGTTCCCTCAAAGCCTGAGCGGGCGCGAATTAGCCCGAGCCTTACTGTGGCAATTGTGATTGACTCAATGCAATATTAGCCACTTTCAAACAAAACAAACTATGCAAGAGATTTTGTTGTAGGCACAAGAGTAGGATTCTATTGTGCAAATTCAGCCAGTACTCTACACAGACCAGTGCGGCAAAACCAATCAGAGCTTCAGTAGGCATATACTCAAGTAGACCTGTGCCATTTACTTTGAAATGGATCTGTGCTATTTACTTTGAACTGGACTGTGTTTACGTCTGTGGTCATGAGTAGATGCGCTTGTTTTGAGATCAAAGCGAGATCTGAATGTAGCCACTGTGTGCATATTTTGTTTGTTTCCTTTGCTAGTTAGTGAGTTATTAGCCCAGTTATAGATCATTAGTAGTCAGCAATAGGGGAGTGATTGTGTACATCTTTGAAAAGCAAGTCAGATAAATAACTTTTTTTTGTCTTAAAGGGACAGTGTTGTATTTTGAGACCGGTTTGAATAAGCTAAGTAGGCAATAGGCAGAGGGTATCATTTTTTGTTTTCTGTAATAATGCTATGGGAATAATAATGCATTTTATTTTGTAAAGTGGTTTCTTGCATGACATATTATTTCTTGCATGACAACATATTCAGTCACCTCCTTGTCTGAAGGAGAAGTGGATAAACAGTCAAGCTCTGCATGTTTTTCTTTTTCTAAAGTCTCATGGAATGTAGGTTTACATTGACTGCTACTGTAGACTGACTGATAGAACAGCTATTTCCAAATGTTATGGGATGCATTTTCTCCATTGTTTTTTATGGTAGGCAACTCTGGTAGGCCTACATTGTGATCAAATAGCCACAGTAGCCTAGTTGTCCACAGTTAAAACTGTAACTTAAAGCGGGTACAGCTTCAGTGTTCACAGTAAACACATGTAAACACATTTATAGAATTTTCACAACATTCAAGCTTGCGTTCAGCAGACCTGAAATTTGCTCAGAGCCTATACAAATTAGAGTGAACATTGTAACTCCATCTTTACAGTACCAGTAAAAAGTTTGGACACACCTACTCATTCAAGGGTTTTTCTTTCTTTAATAGTGAAGACCTCTTAACTTTGAAATAACACATATGGAATCATGTAGTAACCAAAAAAGTGTTAAACAAATCAAAATATATGTTACATTTTAGATTCTTCAAAGTAGCCACCCTTTGCCTTGATGACAGCTTTGCACACTCTAGGCATTCTCTCAACCAGCTTCATGAGGTAGAATGCATTTCAATTAAGGTGTGCCTTGGAATTAATTTCCTTCTTAATGCGTTTGAGCCAATCAGTTGTCTTGTGACAAGGTAGGGGTGGTATACAGAAGATAGCCCTATTTTGTGAAAGACCAAGTCCATATTATGGCAAGAACAGCTCAAATAAGCAAAGAGAAACAACTGTCCGTCATTACTTTAAGACATGAAGGTCAGTCAATCTGGAAAATGTCAAGAACTTTTAAAGTTTCTTCAAGTGCAGTTGCAAAAACCATCAAGCGCTATGATGAAACTGGCTCTCATAAGGGCCGCCACAGGAAAGGAAGACCCAGAGTTACCTCTGCTGCAGAGGATAAGTTCATTAAAGTTTTCCAGCTGCAGAAATTGCAGGCCAAATAAATGCTTTACAGAGTTCAAGTTACAGACACATCCCAACATCACCTGTTCAGAGAAGACTGCATGAATCAGGCCTTCGTGGTTGAATTGCTGCAAAGAAACCACTACTAAAGGACACCAATAAGAAGAAGAGACTTGTTTGGGCCAAGAAACACCAGCAATGGACATTAGACCGCTGGAAATCTGGTGACACTGTTGGTGATAGCACACTTAACCAGCATGGCTACCACAGCATTCTGCAGCGATACGCCATCCCATCTGGTTTTCACTTAGTGGGACTATCATTTGTTTTTCAACAAATGGATCATCACCCAACACACCTCCAGGCTGTGTAAGGGCTGTTTGACCAAGAATGAGAGTTATGATGACCTGACCTCCACAGTCACCCGGCCTCAACCCAATTGAGATGGTTTGGGATGAGTTGGACTGCAGAGTGAAGGAAAAGCAGCCAACAACTGCTCAGCATATGTGGGAACTCCTTCAAGACTGTTGAAAAAGCATTCCAGGTGAAGCTGGTTGAGAGAATGTCAAGAGTGTGCAAAGCTGTCATCATGTTATTTCATAGTTTTGATGTCTTCACTATTATTCTACAATGTAGAAAATAGTAAAAATAAAGAAAAACCCTTGAATGAGTAGGTGTGTCCAAACTTTGGACTGGTACTGTATTTTAAGCAGTAACTCTCTGAACATTTCAAGACGTAAGATAAGATAACAGGTTAATCCGACAGCGATTAGGGAAGTTGTGAAGACTACATTTTTTAGCTTATGTCTTCACACGTTCCTTAATTTGATGGGGGTTTTTTTAATGTTTTTTTTATAAAACAAATTCAATCATTCCTGCACAATAATATACAATAACATAATAAACTTTGATTTAATTTGATACAGTCGAACAGAATTCATAATCCAGGAATTTTATTTTCATTACATATGTTCTAACGTGGAACGTTACCGGCTAAGGGCTGTACTTAGGCACGACGCAACACGGAGTTCCTGGATACAGCCCTTAGTCGTGGTACATTGGTCATATACTGGTTACCAATATAATTGGAGCAATAAAAATGTTTTGTCGTACCCGTGGTATATGGTCTGATATACCACGGCTATCAGACAATCAGCATTCAGGACTTGAACCACCCAGTTTATATTTAGTATGAGAGGACATGTCCATCAGTTGACGACCTCTGCCTCTGAACAACAGTGAGAATATCATTATGGTTCCCATTTAAACTGCCCCAGTGTACCATGTATTTACTGTAGTAAGAAGGCCATCGTTCAATTAAAATAACTGTATTGAGTTGTGTGGAGGTGTCCATATGAATAATGAATAACAAACCATATAGGACAGAACATACAATAGGACAGAACATACAGTACCACATTTCTGTAATAATAATATCTCTGGTGTACCGGAGGGTTGTTTTTCGTTTCACAGGGGTGTGCAGCCGAGGTGTGTGGGCGTCTGCATTAGGGCTAGAGTCACAGTACAGGACGCCACTAGAGGTGGGGGTTAGGACGGGGGCGGCAAGTAGTGGGGTCAGCGGGGTGCATAGATGGAGAGCACCTCTGATAAACAAGGTTACATCACTTCCCTTAGTGATCGTCAACCGACCAACTAGCTGCTCCCATGGCGATGACTAATCTACACCTCCAGGTTGCTAGTTTGACAGTTTCCCCTCAAACCAATGGTGGTTCACTAATGGGGAACCCCATCGAATGGTCAGCCTCAAAGGACTGCACCTGGTAACCTGGTTTAAGTGGATTGAGCTGATTTGGGTGTTGTAATTTAATGTGACCAAATGTCACCTATTGAATCTAATTTCATGTTCTCAGTCCACTTCCTAACAGTCATGTTTTTTCTAAGATGATTCTTTCTTTGGTCTTGTGAGTATGCTCCCACGTGTGTGTGTGTGTGTGTGTCTGTTTGTGTTTGTGTGTGTGTGTGTGTGTGTGTGTGTGTCTGTGTGACACAGTGTAAAGGCGTACCGGTAGCTCTTTGTGCCCAGCTGTGGACTCATTAAAGGCCCATCTGGACATCTGTACACAATAGGGCCTATCTGAGGCTGGCTGCCCCCTGTCCTGTGACTGTCCTGTCTCTCACTGTGTCCAAACACCATGAGCCTGTATACTTCATCAAGTCCAAGTAGCTACGGTAACACAACAGAAAACACTGCCAGCTAGCTACATTTCCACGACCAAGAACAACCAAGGCCAACACAACACAAACTGTAGCTGAGAATTCAAATTTACTTGTAGCTATGTTGAGTTAAACCCACAATGCAAGTAGTATAAATACTCCATTACCTTGTATCTTTATTGACCTTTTATTTCAGTATTTTGTCTCTATGTACACTCACAAGGCCCTACACACACACACACATACACACACATTGTCACTCCAAAACACACAAACACTCACTCCATCATTTGCTCACACATACAGTAATATGCCCATACCTTTCTACTGAGTGTACACACCCACTCACATACAATCTGCAGCTACTCTGTTTATCTTACATCCTGTTGCCTAGTCACCTTACCCCTATACATATCAACCTCCATCACGCCAGTATCCCTGCACATGTAAATATGGTACTGGAACTGACCTTTTAAATATTTTGTAGTACGCTTACCTACTTACTTTATTGTGTACTTTTTCCACATTTTGTTGTGTCACTGCCTGAATTTAAAATGTATTACATTTATATTTTGTGTCACTGATCTACACACAATGTTCGTCTAAACGTTTAGAGATTAATAAAACATTAAAAGCTGAAATGTCTGGAGTCAAGATGTATTCAACCCCTTTGTCATGGCAAGCCTAAATAAGTTCAGGAGTAAAATGTTCTGTCTGGACTCATTCCGTGTTCAATAATAGTGGTTAACATGATTTTTGAATGACTACCCCATCTCTGTACCCCACACATACAATTACAGTCCCTTCAGAAAGTATTCAGACCCCTTGACTTTTTCCACATTTTGTTACATTACAGCCTTATTCTAAAATGGATTTAAAAAATCCTCATAAATCTACACATATTCATCCATAATGACAAAGCGAAAATATTTTTTTTTTTTAAATGTATTACAAATAAAAAACAGAAATCACCTATTTACATAAGTATTCAGGCCCTTTGCTATGAGCTCAGGTGCATCCTGTTTCCATTGATCATCCTTGAAATGTTTCTACAACTTGATTGGAGTCCACCTGTGGTAAATTCAATTGATTGGACATGATTTGGAAAGGCACACACTTGTCATTTTAAGGTCCCACAGTTGACAGTGCATGTTAAAGCAAAAACCAAGCCATGAGGTTGAAGGAATTGTCTGTAGAGCTCTGAGACAGGATTGTGTCGAGGCACAAATCTGGAGAAGGGTTCCAAAAAATGTCTGCAGCATTGAAGGTCCCACAGAGTGGCCTCCATCACTCTTTAATGGAAGAAGTTTGGAACCACCAAGACTCTTCCTAGAGCTGGCCTCCCGGCCAAACTGAGCAATCGGAGGAGTAGGGCCATGGCCAATCTCCAGAGTTCCTCTGAGGAGATGGGAGAAACTTCCAGAAGGACAACAATCTCTGCAGCACTCCACCAATCAGACCTTTACTGTAGAGTGGCCAGACGGAAGCCACTCCTCAGTAAAAGGCACATGACAGCCCGCTTGTGGTTTGCCAACAGGCACCTAAACACTCTCAGGCCATGAGAAACAAGATTCTCTGGTCTGATGAAACCAAGATTGAACTCCTTGGCCTGAATGCCAAGCATCACGTCTGAAGGAAACCTGGCACCATCCCTACGGTGAAGCATGGTGGGGGCAGCATCATGCTGTGGAGATGTTTTTCAGCGGCAGGGACTGGGAGACTAGTCAGGATCGAGGCAAAGTACAGAGAGATCCTTGATGAAAACCTGCTCCAGAGTACTCAGGACCTCAGACTGGGGCGAACGTTCACCTTCCAACAGGACAACGACCCTAAGTACACAGCCAAGACAACGCAGGAGTGGCTTCGGGACAAGTCTCTGAATGTCCTTGAGTGGCCCAGCCAGAGCCTGGACTTGAGCCCAATCAAACATCTCTGGAGAGACCTGCAAATAGCTGTGCAGCAATTCTCCCCATCCAACCTGACAGAGCTTAAGAAGATCTGCAGAGAAGAATGGGAGAAACTCCCCAAATACAGGTGTGCCAAGCTTGTAGCATCATACCCAAAAATAATGTATGCTGTAATTGCTGGCAAAGGTTATTCAACAAAGAGTCTGAATACTAATGTAAATGTGATATTTCCGTTTTTAATAAATTATAAAAAATGTCTAAAAACCTGTTTTAGCTTTGTCATTATGGGATATTCTGTGTAGATTGATGAAGAAAAAAAAAGATTAAATACATTTTAGAATAAGGCTGTAAAGTAAACAAAACGTGGAAAATGTTAAGGAGTCTGAGTACTTTCCGAAGGCACTGTATCTGTAAGGTCCCTCAATCGAGCAGTGAATTTCAAGCAAAGATTCAACCACTAGGGAGGTTTTTAAATGCCTTGCAAAGAATGGCACCTATTGATAGATGGGTAAAAAAAAAAGCAGTCATTGAATATTCCTTTGAGTATGGTGAAGTTATTAATTAGGCTTTGGATGGTGTATCAATACGCCCAGTCACTACAAAGATACAGGCACCCTTCCTAACTCAGTTGCCGGAGTGGAAGGAAACTCCTGAGGGATTTCACCATGATGGTGATTTTAAAACAGTTACAGAGTTTAATAGTTGTGATATCAGAAACCTGTGGATGGATCAACAACATTGCAGTTACTCCACAATGCTAAATTTACTAAATACTAAAAGACAGAGTGAAAAGAAGCTTGTACAGCATAAAAATAATCCAAAACATTCATCTTGTTTGCAACATCCTGTTTGCACTTAAGTAATAATGCAAACAACTTTTTGTCCTGAATACAAAGTGTTATGTTTGGGGCAAATCCAACATAACACTTCACTGAGTACAACTATTCATATTGTCAAGCATGGTGGTGGCTGCATCATGTTATGGGTATGCTTGTCATCGGCAAGGACTAGGGAGTTTTTTAGGATAAAAATAAATGGAATAGAGCTAAGCACAGGAAAAATCCTAGAGGAAAAGCTGGTTGTCTGCTTTACACCAGACACTGGGATACAAATTCACCTTTTAGCAGGACACTAACCTAAAACACAAGGCCAAATGAATGTTCCTGAGTGGCCTAGTTACAGTTTTGACTTAAACCAGCTTGAAAATCTATGGCAAGACTTGGAAATGGCTGTCTAGCAATGATCAACAATCAACTTGACAGAGCTGGAAGAAAGACTCACAGCTTTAATTGCTGCCAAAGGTGCTTCTACAAAGTATTGACTTAGGGGTGTGAATACTTATGTAAATGAGATATTTATGTATTTCATTTTCAATAATTTTGCAGAAAATTCAAAAAACATGTTTTCATTTTTTCGTTATAGGGTATTGTGTGAAGATGAGAAAAACATATATTTCATAAAACACGTCATTATTCAGGCAACAAAATGTGGAATAAGTGAAGGGGTATGAATACTTTCTGAAAGCACTGTATCATAGCTTGACACATTTTCCACATGTCACATACCACACTATCGGAAGGTGCTGCAACACATACTGTCACTAAGTAGAGGTCTGAGAGATTCAGGAGGAAACCATGTTTGACGCTTCTCCCATGCAGCTGCTCCCAAACACCCACACTCTTCCTGTTGGAGTGTGTGTGTGTGTGTGTGTGTGTGTGTGTGTGTGTGTGTGTGTGTGTGTGTGTGTGTGTGTGTGTGTGTGTATGCATGAATGCATGTCAACCTACTGGAGGTGTACATGGTTCTACATAGAAATATACTTACATACTTTTATGTATCAAATGTATTCTCTCATAAGTAAATACAAAACTGGTTTCCATTCATTAAGGAGTCAAGAGAGTGAGCTTATGACCATGTAAAATATACAACATAGCTAGTAACACCATGCGGAGAGAGATAGTTATAATTGTTCACTGTTTTTTCAACAGAACATTATACTAGTGACAGCAACATGTTGAATTAAGAGTGCAACTTACATTAGAATGTTTGATTAGAATGCTTAGAATGTTTAGAATGTTTAAATTGGCAATACTGATTAAAATACAATAAACAACAGATATAGGCTAAAAATTATGTTTATTGTCATGGCTCATTGTCAGTAACCTTACCTTTATGACTGACAGCAGCCACAGAAGTATAAATAAGCTGACTGATCATCTCCTGAGGCCCTCCTACCCCACTTTTATTTGACAAGCTATGTTTTCAAAAATGTAATGTTAACATGACTTCTGATTATTTCTAGGGTACACAACATTTGTTAGATAGAATACAATATTTCCTTTGACAGAGTGATATTGAATATGAAGAAGGGCTCGACTTACCCCACTCTCCCCTACACACAGACATAATGTATAGTACTTACCCCACTCTCCCCCACACACAGACATAATGTATAGTACTTATCCCACTCTCCCCTACACACTGACATAATGTATAGTACTTACCCCACTCTCCCCTACACACAGACATAATGTATAGTACTTACCCCACTCTCCCCTACACACAGACATAATGTATAGTACTTACCCCACTCTCCCCTACACACAGACATAATGTATAGTACTTACCCCACTCTCCCCTACACACAGACATAATGTATAGTACTTACCCCACTCTCCCCCACACACTGATAATGTATAGTACTTACTCCACTCTCCCCTACACACTGACATAATGTATAGTACTTACCCCACTCTCCCCTACACACTGACATAATGTATAGTACTTACCCCACTCTCCCCTACATACAGACATAATGTATAGTACTTACTCCACTCTCCCCTACACACAGACATAATGTATAGTACTTATCCCACTCTCCCCTACACACTGACATAATGTATAGTACTTACCCCACTCTCCCCTACACACAGACATAATGTATAGTACTTACTCCACTCTCCCCTACACACAGACATAATGTATAGTACTTATCCCACTCTCCCCTACACACTGACATAATGTATAGTACTTACCCCACTCTCCCCTACACACAGACATAATGTATAGTACTTACCCCACTCTCCCCTACACACAGACATAATGTATAGTACTTACCCCACTCTCCCCTACACACAGACATAATGTATAGTACTTACCCCACTCTCCCCTACACACAGACATAATGTATAGTACTTATCCCACTCTCCCCTACACACAGACATAATGTATAGTACTTACCCCACTCTCCCCTACACACAGACATAATGTATAGTACTTATCCCACTCTCTCCTACACACAGACATAATGTATAGTACTTATCCCACTCTCCCCTACACACTGACATAATGTATAGTACTTATCCCACTCTCTCCTACACACAGACATAATGTATAGTACTTATCCCACTCTCCCCTACACACTGACATAATGTATAGTACTTACCCCACTCTCCCCTACACACAGACATAATGTATAGTACTTACCCCACTCTCCCCTACACACAGACATAATGTATAGTACTTACCCCACTCTCCCCTACACACAGACATAATGTATAGTACTTATCCCACTCTCCCCTACACACTGACATAATGTATAGTACTTACCCCACTCTCCCCTACACACAGACATAATGTATAGTACTTACCCCACTCTCCCCTACACACAGACATAATGTATAGTACTTATCCCACTCTCCCCTACACACTGACATAATGTATAGTACTTACCCCACTCTCCCCTACACACAGACATAATGTATGGTACTTACCCCACTCTCCCCTACACACAGACATAATGTATAGTACTTATCCCACTCTCCCCTACACACTGACATAATGTATAGTACTTACCCCACTCTCCCCTACACACAGACATAATGTATAGTACTTATCCCACTCTCCCCTACACACCGACATAATGTATAGTAATTTCATATTTCATTAGACATATGTTATTTGACCTTGTTTCAATGTTGATAGT
This sequence comes from Thymallus thymallus, assembly GCA_023634145.1. NCBI lineage: Eukaryota > Metazoa > Chordata > Actinopteri > Salmoniformes > Salmonidae > Thymallus > Thymallus thymallus. The sequence goes on from CM042406.1 coordinate 31,040,357, forward strand.
AAAATCTTACAGCATCATCCACAGTCCATTCCTGCCTAAACATTGACTCCCACTGGTTTATGATGGGTAATGAACATCAGTGAGACCTACCATCCAAATGCCTACCTCTATGTACCCTGCTTAGCTTTGGAAACGACCGGTGTTCAGCTGAGCTACTTAAATGACATTGAATAGTTGAAAGTAACTCCTCTAACCTTTCTTACACAAGCTGTATGTGAAAGTATATTTGGAGTGAGGTTGGGTTTATGTCGGCTACATTGACATCTGATTTGCCCAACAAAGGACACCATCATTTCAATGTGTAGCTAGGTATACTATCATTCATCCATGGTTGATTGGATCCTTAGAAGTTGAGAAGTAGTCACCATTATCCCCATAAATAGGATGCCACATGATATGAATAATAAACTTTGACCTTTGGATATTGTCTTTTATGTAAGCTATTTATAACATACTGTATATATACACTATCCAAGCAGAAGATCTCCTTCAAATGTTGATATTTTGTTGCGTTCACTATTCAATATCCAGTTTGTCTACAAATTAATGATTGATATGTTGGATTCGCTAATTCCTTCTCAACCAAAAATAACCTTAGGAGGACCCAGTCTCTCAGACCAGGGAAGTTTAACCTGATCTCAGGAGGACCCAGTCTCTCAGACCAGGGAAGATTAACCTGATCTCAGGAGGACCCAGTCTCTCAGACCAGGGAAGTTGAACCTGATCTCAGGAGGACCCAGTCTCTCAGACCAGGGAAGATTAACCTGATCTCAGGAGGACCCAGTCTCTCAGACCAGGGAAGTTGAACCTGATCTCAGGAGGACCCAGTCTCTCAGACCAGGGAAGATTAACCTGATCTCAGGAGGACCCCGTCTCGCTCAGACCAGGGAAGTGTAAACTGATCTTAGGAGAACCCCGTCTCTCTCAGACCAAGGAAGTGTAAACTGATCTTAGGAGAACCCCGTCTCTCTCAGACCAGGGAAGTGTAAACTGATCTTAGGAGAACCCCGTCTCTCTCAGACCAGGGAAGTGTAAACTGATCTTAGGAGAACCCAATCTCTCTCTGCACATACTACAGTAGGCCTTATATTGACATTGGCTAAGACACACACACACACACACACACACACACACACACACACACACACACACACTGTGTCTTATCAATATGAGTGGAGCTGCTTCCCTCAGTCAGTCACACCAGGTCTCCACCACCACTTATTGTTCATCTGGCTGAGGAGGAAGAAGAAGAGCCACAACCTTCACTCTGTTCCCTAGAAGCCAAGGCCTCCTGTTTGGACAAAGCTGCAATCTCATTGCCACACTTCCAGCTTTCATTTTCAACGTGAGGAAGCCGGGAGGGATATCGAGGTTCAGATAGGACAGAAAGTCCAATATGACTAACGGATGAACTACACAGAAGATGGAAAGATTTTGTGACGTGAGTTAGCATAGTTTTTGGACTGCAGTACCAGAGGCCTGTCATTGACTGAATTCAAAAGTTGTTTTATGATATAAAAATCATATAGGTGTTTGAAAAAGCTAAAGGGAGAACCCCTATAACTAATTTAATGCTAAATAGCACATTTACGTTTATATGATTAACTCTCTCTCTCTCTCTCTCTCTCTCTCTCTCTCTCTCTCTCTCTCTCTCTCTCTCTCTGTCTCTCTCTCTCTCAGTCTCTGTCTCTCTCTATCTCTCTCTCTCTCTGTCTCTCTCTATCTCTCTCTCTCTCTGTCTCTCTCTCTGTCTCTCTCTCTCTCTGTCTCTATCTCTCTCTCTCTCTGTCTCTCTCTCTCTCTCTCTCTCTCTCTCTCTCAGTCTCTGTCTCTCTCTATCTCTCTCTCTATCTCTCTCTCTCTCTGTCTCTCTCTCTGTCTCTCTCTCTCTCTCAGTCTCTGTCTCTCTCTATCTCTCTCTCTCTCTCTCTCTCTCTCTGTGTGTGCGCATGCGTTGAGCGAGCGAGGTGCGTGGATGGAGAGTGAGTGACGGCGGTGTAAGGTACGAGTGTTTGTAAACTTTTTTCTACCCTTTTCTATCCTTAGTTTAGGTTTTTGGTATTTATATTGAGGGTTGGGAAATATTGGTGCGGGAGGTGGTTATTTGGGGGGAGTTTGTTTTTACTCCCAGTCGGTGTACTGGGAGAATGGCAGCTCCAGGTGCGGAAAGTTTGGAGTTCCTCACGAGGCGTCATGGGGTGAAAATCGATGTTACTGCAAGTATAGAGGAGTGTAGTTTAGCGGTGAGTACAGTAGTTGGTCATGAGAATGTTTTATCGGCGTCGCGAATGAACAACGCGATTGTTGTGTTCGTTAAGACGATCGAATTGGCGAACTTGTTAGTGGAGAGTGGTGTAGAGATTGGTGGTATTTTTACCTCAGTGTTACCTCTTTCAACGCCGTCAAAGAGAGTAACTTTATCTAATGTGCCACCGTTCATCAAAAACGAAGTTCTAGTTGGAATGCTCTCGAGGTATGGGAAACTGGTCTCTCAAATAAAGATGATTCCAATCGGAAGTAAGTCATCGTTGTTGAAACATGTGGTGTCTTTCAGGCGTTATGTTTATATGGTACTGAAAGATAATGTTGAGGAACTTGATCTTGCTCTTAATTTTCGACATGAAGAGTTTAATTACGTGATATATGCTACAACTAATACAATGAGGTGTTTTGGTTGCGGTGAAAATGGACACCTTGTTCTTGGGTGTCCATATGGACAACAGACTGGAATGGGCTGGTAACACCGGGGCCCTGTTCAAAAAGGGCCAGAGCCGACTCTACTTTCTGAGGAGGCTCAGGTCCTTCAACGTGTGCAGTAAACTACTGCATACCTTCTACCAGTCTGTGGTGGCCAGTGCCATCTTTTTTGCAGTGGTGTGCTGGGGAGCAAACATCAAAGCCGGTGATGCTACTCGGGTAAATAAGCTGATCAGGAAGGCTAGCTCTGTCCTGGGGATGAGCCTTGACACTCTAGAGGAGGTGGCGGAGAGACGGATCCTGGCCAAACTGCTGGCCATCATGGACAACGTCACCCACCCTCTGCACGCTATGGTTATGACGCAGAGGAGCTCTTTCAGTCACAGACTGATCCCACCACGGTGTGCCAGAGAGCGCTACAGGAGGTCCTTCCTGCCGGCGGCTATGAGACTATATAATGCCTCACCGGGGTGCCGTGCCGTCGGCAACATAGATCTGGAACTGTTGGGGTGCTAGGACCTAGTTTAATAATTATGCATCCATCCGTGAGTAACTCTGTTCCGTCAGCACTCATCCACTCAGGCCATACGTATTCATACAGGTCTGTATATACATACCCATGTACAGTTGTTATATTATATCACATGCAATATTGTAAGTAATTATTGGACCTAGGCATTCACTCAGGAATGCATATTAGTATCCTGCCAGTTGCACCTTTTCTCATTGCTTTTAGTATATCAAATGTGCAATAAGTGCAGTTGTCTGTAATTAAACCCTGCGCACTAAGGACTGTATTTTAAGGGAATTACTATTATTACCCCAATGATATCATACACACATTTAGCTATTAAAGTATCTCTTCCTGTCATTTACCTGTACAGTTTGTGTAAACATGCAAGTATTCACTTATCTGTAAATATAACTGTATACCTAACTGTACAGCTAATTTAACCATGCAAAATTTTCACCTACCTGTTCATTTACCCAGTCTGTCTATTAAGTAAACTATTATTACCCTCGCTCATATCATACGCATTAGCTACTGAAGTATTTCTCTGCCATCAACCTGTATAGTATAGTTAACCATCCAACATCCACCAATGTATAGTGTACATATTCAGCCAACCACTCATACTATGCAATGTCCTTTTATAGCTTTTTTTTGCACTCCAGATATCCTGTATTTCTATACTTTTTCATACTGCCGCTCTATGTATCATGTACCGTGTATCTGTCTTTTGTGTACTTTCGTTGTGGCATTTTGCACCTGCCCTGTGTTTTTGTTGTAGCTGCTTGATAATGAAATTTCCCCCCCGGGGGATCAATAAAGTACCTATCTATCTATCTATCTATCTATCTGGTTGTCCAAAAAGAGAGGAAAACATAAATAAAACAACTGTTGCGTCAGGAAATGTAGTTGAAGTAACGGTACAGGAGGAAATCGCCGCGGTTGTCGAGGAGATGCCGGGACCAAGTACGGCGTCGGTTGATCCAAAAAAGGCGGAAAAGGTTTCCGAGATTTTGGAAAAAGAAAAAGAAATTGTTGGAAAAGTAAGTGTAGCTGTAGATGGGGAAGAAGAGGTCATAGTCTCACAGAGGATAGAACAAGTAGTTTGTGATTCAGATGATGGCAGTAACAGTGAAGACGAGGCTATGATAAATCCAGAAGATAGGGGTTCTGTGTTGGGAGATGGGGAATGTTTTTTTAAAACCCCCCAAAAAAGGAAGTTGTTAGAATACTCTGCTGATAAAAAAGCAAAAAGATCAGATGGCATTCAGCACATGAGCCAGACTGACACTGAGAGTGAGAGTGACATTTCTGAATGTAGTGTCACTGCTAGTCTGCCCCAAGGTGGTTTTTCTAGCCGAACATATACTGTTGATGATATTAAGTCCTTTTTAAAAATGACAAAAAATGCGAAAAAGGTCAAATTAGAGGAGTATTTTCCAGACATAATACAGTTCATTGAGAAAGTAAAGTTTTTTAGAAGTGAAAGTTGTTTCACTAATAAAGAGGTTTACCGTCTTAGAAAAATTCTTACGAAGTTAAGTAATCCGTCAGGCGGGGCCAGTGAAAACAGCCAGAATGGATAATTTGATGCATCTTCTATGGCTTTATTATTTATTTTGCTCTCTTTTTTTATCCTTTATGGGGGAAATACATTTTGCTTCCTTAAATGTTAATGGAGCAAGGGATTTTAAGAAGAGAGCTCAAGTATTTGAATTAATGAAACATAAAAAAATTGATGTGTTGTTTGTACAAGAGACCCACAGTGATGTGTCAAATGCTGTAGAATGGGTTAAAGAATTTGATGGATCAGTGATTTTAAGCCATTATACCTCTTTGAGTAGCGGAGTTGCGGTGTTATTTTCTAAAAACTTTACTCCATATTCTTATGTTGTAGAGGAAAAAATTAAAGGAAGGTTGCTGAAGATTAAAGCTGTATTTGAAAATAGTTCTTTTGTTTTTGTCTGTGTGTATGCTCCAACTTTGGCTTTGGAAAGAATGATTTTTTTGAACACTTTGGATGATGTTTTAAATGAGTGTAAAAATGATGATTTTTTAATGTTGGGAGGGGATTTTAATTGTACTGAAGATGTTATAGATCGGAATCATGTTGAACCACACATGCAATCAAGAAAGAGGCTAATTCAATTAAAAAAGTCCCATAGCATAATTGATATATGGAGAAATTTCCATGGTACACAGAGACAGTACACTTGGGCTTATGCTCATGAAAATCAGTTATCGCTGGCAAGGCTTGATAGATTCTATGGTTTTAAGCACCAATTAAGTATGTTTAGAGAATGTTCAATCAGTCCTGTTTGTTTTTCTGATCACAGCTTGATAAAATGTGTTGTAACAAAAAGTTTTGTGAAATCAAAAAGTGCTTATTGGCATTTTAACAATAATTTATTAGGCAACATTTTTTTTAGAGAAGTTTTTAAAGAGTTTTGGAAAAATGCTAAAGCTATGAAATCTTCTTTCTTGACATTACAACAGTGGTGGGATTTTGTGAAGATACAAATCAAACAATTGTGTCAACAATATACTCGCAACGCCACAAGAGAAATAAATAGCTCAATGAGTGTGTTAGAAGAAGAGTTGTTGAAGCTACAAGAGCTTGCAGGGTCCATAAATGATGCCACCTATATAGAGCACATAAAAAAGAAAAATAATTTGTTAGCTGATATGCTAGGTTGTACAACACAAGGTGCTATCATTAGATCTCGTTTCCAAAATGCGGAATTAATGGATGCTCCTTCAAAATTCTTTTTTAGTTTAGAAAAAAAGAATGGTCAGAAAAAGTTTATTCATGCCTTGCGGTCTGAAAAAGGAATTTTGTTGACAAATCCCTCAGATATTAGGAAAAGAGCTGTACATTTTTATAAAGATTTGTACAAAAGTGAAATTTCCGAAGAACAAGATGGTAATTTGGATTTCTTAGAAAATCTACCACAGATAACTAAAAACGCAAATGAGGAAATTAGTAAAAATTTGAGTTTAGTGGAGCTTGAAAATGCCCTTAAAAAAATGGAAAATGGAAAAGCACCAGGTATTGATGGCATTACAACTGAATTTTATAAATCTTTTTGGGTAGAAATGGGTCCAGAATTAGTAACAGTTTTTAATGAGAGTCTGGTACATGGACAACTGCCGCGTAGCTGCCGGAGAGCAATTATTACTTTATTGCCAAAAAAAGGAGATTTAAATGACATTATAAATTGGAGACCAGTAAGTTTATTATGTAATGACTATAAAATATTGTCTAAAGCTTTAGCAATTAGATTGGGTGAAGTTATTGAATCCATTGTTCATCCAGATCAGTCATATTGCGTACCAGGAAGAAGAATTTTTGATAATGTTTCTTTTATTAGAGACATTTTGGACTGTGGAAAAATTTTTGGCGTAGATTTTGGTATGATATCAATTGATCAAGAGAAGGCTTTCGACAGAGTTGAGCATATTTATTTATGGAGTGTTTTAAAAGCCTTTGGTTTTAGTTCAGATTTTATTGCAATGATAAAAATGATGTATTGTGGCGTTGAGAGTATATTAAAGATTAATGGTGACTTATGCTCTCCGTTTAGTGTGTACAGGGGTGTCAGACAAGGCTGTGCGCTGTCAGGCATGTTATACACCTTAGCCATAGAACCATTGTTAAATAAATTAAGAACTGATGTATGTGGTCTGTCTTTACCAAATTGTGCTAATGTTTTTAAGTTATCAGCGTACGCTGATGACGTCATTGTCATAATCAGTGAACCAAATGATGTCAATGTGATGTTGAAGATTTTAGATGATTTTAAAACTCTTTCTTCCGCAAAGGTTAACTGGAAAAAAAGCGAAGCCATATTAGTTGGAAAATGGCCAAAAGGTGAACCAAGAGTTCCTGATGGTTTAAAATGGACAAGAGATGGTTTTAAATATCTAGGAGTTTTTTTAGGAAATGAAAATGTTATAAAAAATAATTTTGAAGGCACTGTTGAAAAGGTCAAAGGGCGACTGGATAAGTGGAGGTTTTTACTCCCTAAAATTTCTTATAAAGGAAGAATTTTGATTATAAACAATCTGGTTGCCTCTGCACTTATGCACCGCCTAGCCTGCATAGATCCCCCGGTGGATGTACTGGGGAAAATCCAGTCAATGTTAATAGATTTCTTCTGGGACAGAATGCACTGGGTATCAAAAAGTGTTTTGTATTTACCAAAAGACGAAGGAGGTTTTGGTTTGATACACTTGCAGAGCAGAACGGCTGCATTTCGTTTGCAGTATGTACAAAGACTTTTAAAGTGCTCTTCGGAGTCAAGTTGGATGGGAGCTGCCTGTGCAATTCTTCAGAATATTGAAGGCCTAGGATTGGACAAAACTTTATTCTGGATGGACTCTCAAAGATTAAGACTATCTAATTCTCCAGTTTTTTATCGTAATTTATTCAAAGTCTGGTCCCTATTTAAGAAAAATAGGGAAAGCAATGTTACTTCTCTGTTTTGGCTACTGCAGGAACCTTTGGTCGGTGGCTCACGTTTGGACTTATCACGTGAGTTTTCTTTTGCCATACCAGAAAAGACTTTGTGCAACGCCAAGTTAACGGTGATTGATCATTTACTTCAAATAGCAGGACCTGCTTTTAAGAATGCGACTGCAATTGCTGAGCAATTAGGACTCAAATCATGCCGTATAGTAGCAAAAGCACTTGTAAAATGGAGATCGGCTCTCACTGAAGAAGAGACAGAACTGTTGGATAAATACTCAAAGGGGTCAATAAATCCTGATTGTAAAGACCCCTTTCCGAGTTTGGGTGTCTCTCCCATTTTGGGAGAATACAACAGTATGTTTTTAGAGTGTAAAGAAGTAATGATTGTGGGTTCAAATGTTGCACTTGGAAAAGAATTGTACAAGGTTTGTGTAAAAGCATTTAATAAGAAATTTTTAGACAACAAGTGTGATACACCATGGCGAAATACACTTAATCTTGCTGTTGATGAAAAACCAGAATGGAGAGCCTTATATAAGTCACCATTAGTCAAAAAAACTGGGGATTTACAGTGGAGAGTGTTACATGGTGCCATTGCAGTAAACGCTTTTGTGTCATTGATAAATTCTGAAGTGACTGAAGGTTGCCCTTTTTGTTTGGAAAAGGAGACCATTTTTCATGCATTTATGCACTGTGTGAGGTTGAAACCTCTATTTGATACCTTGGAAACATTTTTTGACTCTTTTGATGTGGTTTTCTCAATGAAAGTGTTTATTTGTGGGGTTAAATATGTGAAAAAGCTTCGCCATATGTGTCAATTGTTAAATTTCTTGTTAGGTCAGGCAAAAATGGCGATTTATACCACAAGAAAAGAAAAAATTGAGCAAAATGTTTGCAACAGTTTGACAGCAATTTTTGAAAAATTAGTAAAATCCAGAATTTTTATTGATTATCATTATTATAGATTAATGCATGATCTTTTATCATTTGAGGTAATATGGTGTTTAAATAAGGTCCTTTGTGAGATTGTTGAAGAAGAGTTGCTGTTCTCTTTTTAAGATTATTTTGGTCATAATTTAATGGTGTTGTCTGGCAGTCCGTAATATTGTTATTTATAAAAATTGTAATAAATGGGTTTTGAAAATCAAAAAATCTCTCTCTCTGTCTCTATCTCTCTCTCTCTCTGTCTCTATCTCTCTCTCTCTCTGTCTCTCTCTCTCTCTCTCTCTCTCTCTCTCTCTCTCTCTCTCTCTCTCTCTCTCTCTCTCTCTCTCTCTCTCCCTCTCTCTCCCTCTCTCTCTGCCTCTCTCTCTCTCTCTCTCTCTGCCTCTCTGCCTCTCTCTCTCTCTCTCTCTCTCTCTCCCTCTCTCTCTCTCTCTCTCTCTCTCTCTGGTGCATGCTGGGAATTGGGAAGGGAACGCATGGGAGGGTGATTTAGGTGAGAGGAAAATTTCACTGTTTCTTTCTTTGTATTCCATTATTTGAAAAAAAAAAAATAATAATAATAATAATAAATAAAAAATATATATAAAAAATAAAAACAAAATAAAAAATCTGAGGGTTTCCGCGAGAGTTGTCTCGTGTCGAAGGCAGGGATGGCGTCTCACACGAGTGTGCAGGCGTCAGGCCTGTCGCTCCGGCATGGGATTAGGTGTGTGACCCAAGCAGGTGTGTCTGTAGAGGACGTGTTGCTGGATGTGGCAGAGCGCGTGGGGCATGAGAACATCGTCTCGGCGTCTCGGATGAACAAGGCCGTAGTGGTATTTTTGAAAGAAGAAAATCTGGTTCATAGTTTGATCGAGAGCGGGATTTCGGTAAGTGGCACTTTTGTCCCTGTTCAACCATTAGTTTCAATTACGAAGAAGGTGACCGTTTCAAATGTTCCAACTTTTATTCCTGATGACGATATTGAACGAGAGCTTTCTCGTTTTGGAAAACTTGCCAGTGGAATTAGAACGGTTTCACTTGGTTGTAAACATGCTGCTTTAAAACATGTATTGTCGTTTAGGCGACAGGTGTACATGTTTCTAAATGAACCAACGCTGAATATCTCATTTCGCTGTGTATTTGAGGGTAAGTCGTATATGATGTATGCGAGCACGGGAGAGATGCGTTGTTTTGATTGCGGGAGCATTGGACATGTTAGGCTGTCTTGTCCTCATAGAGTAGAATCTGAGAATGAAGCAGGCCCTAGCAATACTTCAGAAAGGAATAAGGAAAACGATGTGCAGAAGAGTAATGTACCAAATGAAGCAGCAATGGTGAACAATGAGGATCAGAATGTGGTTTCAAGTGTGAAGGAAGGAATGATGATAAAAGATTCGTCCCTTAATAATGAAAAAGATACCGAGGGAGTTTCTGGTAGTGAGAAAAAAAAGGGAAAAATGAAGAAAGTTGGAACTGATGTGACTGTTGAGAGAAGCACTGTGGTACAGGGGTCTGAACAGGATGACGCCGTGGAGAGTTCAGAGAATATAGGCCAGACGAATGATGATGCAAACGGGCTGAAAGGTGAAGTTTCGGAAAGAGGAAGGATAGTATCTTCAATTAAGAAGGTGCAATCAGAAATGGTTGATGAGGAAATGGATGATGATGACGATGATGATGATGATAATGGTGGTGGATTGTCTGACTTTTCAGACGTGTCAGATGTTTCACAAATGAGTTGTGAGCAGGTTTATTCATTAGAGGAAATAAATACATTCTTAGATGAAACCTTTGGAAAATCTGTTGAGGTGCGGAATTATTTTTCTGATCGGAAGAGGTTTGAGACTTCTGTTCGTTATTGGCAGAGGAAGGTTGGAGAAGATGAACTCAGTCAGAGAAAGAGATTTAGTTTAAAAAAGTTTCTTGCGAAAATGCGGAAGGAAAAAAACCCTATAAAACGTAAATTCAAATAATTTAATCAATGGTCTACATATCACTAAGGGTGACTTTACTATACTCTTTGATTTTCTCTGTCTCTCTTTTCTATCTCTTTATATATTCTATGGAGATGATAAGGGTAGCCTCTTTAAATATTAACGGGGGGAGAGACAGGAGCAAGAGAGCAATGGTGGCAGAATTAATTAATATTAAGAATGTAAAGGTTTCTTTTTTGCAAGAAACACACACAGATTGTACAAATGAAGTAGAGTGGTGTAGATGGTGGGAGGGGGAGAGTGTCTTCAGTCATGGGTCAAACATAAGTGCTGGAGTAGCTATTCTCTTTTCAAAGAATTTGAATTTAAAAATTTTGTCAACTGAAGAAATAGAAAAGGGTAGAGTTATAATGGTCACAGGAGAAATAAATGAGCTAAAAATTATTTTCATAAATGTTTATGCTCCAAACAATGGATCAGATCGTGTGGAACTGTTTAGGAAGTTACAGAGTGCAATAAAAAAATGTGATAATGATGCTTGCATAATAATGGGAGGCGATTGGAATTGCACCACAAATTTTCTTTTAGATAGGAACAGAGAGGAGTCTCATCCACAGTCTAGTAATGTTCTTCTTAATACTATTAGAGAGTTTGACTTAATAGATGTGTGGAGAAATATGAATCAGACAATTAAACAGTATACATGGGTTAAAATACTAGACTCTACTGTAACTGGAGCAAGACTAGATAGAATATATATGAGTAAAACTAATATGAATAGAGTATCTAATGCTAGCATCTTCCCTAATGGTTTTTCTGATCATCATATTGTAACCATAGATTTCAACATTACTACTTTAGCACGCCCCAGATTTTATTGGCATTTTAATTGTAAATTTCTGCAGGATAGTTTTTTTTGTGAAAAATTTGGTGATTTTTGGAAAATGTGGAAATTGAATAAAGGTAATTTTGAAACAATGACACAATGGTGGGAGGTGGGGAAAACACAGATAAAGGTTTTTTGTCAAAATTTTTCCTACAATACTACTGCATGTGTTAAAAAGAAAATTGAGCAGTTGGAGAAGGAAATTATATGTATGGAAAGAGTGATGGATGTAAATGTTTTGGGTGTATCTAATGATTTAAAGAGTAAGAAACTTGAATTAAGATCCATCTTAGAGGTAAGAGCGAAGGGCGCTTTAATTAGAGCAAGAATTTCTTCTATCAAGGATATTGACTCTCCAACTTCCTATTTTTTTAATCTGGAGAGGAAAATTGCACAACGAAAGGGCATTTTTCACCTGCGCAAGGAAAATGGAACATTAACATCAAATCAAACAGAAATGAGGAAAATGGCAATGGATTTTTATTCTGATTTGTATGGACACACTGACTGTGACTCTGAGAATATGGCACAACTATTACAAGGACTACCAAAGTTGCAAACTGAGGATAAGAAAAAGCTTGACACTATGATTAATTTTAATGAACTTTCAGATGCAGTTCAAAACCTCTCCACAGGGCGTGCACCAGGAATAGATGGTTTACCTGCTGAGTTTTATAAGACTTTTTGGACTGTTTTGGGTGAAGATTTTTATGAAGTTTGTTGTGAATGTTTTGAAAAAGGCACGTTACCAACTAGCTGTCAGAGGGCTGTGATCTCTCTTTTACCAAAAAGTGGAGATCTAGGTTTGTTAAAAAATTGGCGACCTGTTTCGTTGATGTGCTCGGATTATAAAATATTGGCAAAAGTTTTAGCCAATAGGTTAAAAAAATATTTAAACATTGTGGTCAAAGGAGAGCAAACATATTGTATTCCGGGTCGCACAATCATGGATAATCTGTTTTTAATAAGAGATGTAATTGATGTGTCTATTAATGAAAATTGTAATGTGGGATTTTTATCCATTGATCAGGAGAAAGCCTTTGATAGGGTGGGTCATGAGTACATTTTTAAAGTCTTGGAATCATTTGGGTTCGGGGATGGTTTTATTTCATGGATACGTTTGTTGTATAAAGGGGCTTCAATAATGCTTAAGATGGGGAATGGTTTGACTTATCCATTGCCTGTAAAAAGGGGTATTAGACAGGGGTGTCCTCTGTCAGGGCAATTATATAGCCTAGCAATTGAGCCCCTTTTATGCAAATTAAGAAATGAATTAAATGGGTTTATGATTCCAGGTGACCCAAGGGAGTCGAGATGTTTTGTGTCAGCTTATGCTGATGATGTAACGATTTTTGTTACTGGGCAAGAAGATATGAAAATACTATGTGAGTGTTTGGATGTTTACGAGAAAGCATCTTCAGCTAAAGTCAATTGGGAAAAAAGTAATGGTTTTATTGTGGGTCAGTGGGAAAATGGTGGGCCACCTCCACTTCCTGGGGGATTGCATTGGGGTAAAGAAGGTATAAAAGTTCTTGGAGTGTTTTTAGGAGTAGAAAGCTATAGAAAAAGGAACTGGGAGGGGTTGTTGGAGAAGGTTTCTACTAAGTTGTCTAAATGGAAATGGATATTGCCAGAGCTATCCTACAGGGGTAGGATTTTGGTTACAAATAATCTGGCTGCCTCCATGTTATGGCACAGACTCAACGTATTAGAGCCTCCAGATGACATTGTTAAAAGTATCCAGAGGAAATTAGTGGAGTTTTTTTGGTCAGGACAGCATTGGATTCCTGCGTCAGTTCTGTATCTTCCAACTCAGGAGGGAGGACAAAGTCTGATTGACATAAGGAGCAGGATCCATACTTTTCGATTACAGGCAGCGCAGAGACTATTGTACGAGGAGGACATGGAGTGGACAAATGTGGCATGCGCTCTGTTAAGGAGAACATCAAATCTGGGATATGACAAGCAGCTGTTTTTACTGAAAATTAATGAACTGGATTTGAATAATTTGACTTCTTTCTACCAATCCATGTTGAAAGTGTGGAATATGACTTTTTTTGTGACAAGAGAGATTATGCGACCACAAGACTGGATTATGGGAGAACCATTGTTTCACAATTCTTTGATAGAAGCAAAAATGTTGTCTTCAAGCAGTGTGAGGAATTGTCTGGTCAGAGCGGGATGTACAAAGATCGAACATTTAAGGGATGGCAATGGATGGAGGACGGCAGCTTCACTTCAGCAGAAGACAGGACTACGTTCTTTACGTCTATTGGAACAAATGTTGGAGGAAGTACGCTCAACGTTGCCTGGAGCCTGCAGAGAAGCATTAGGAATTCCTTTGCTGGGAGGGAGCTACAGATTTCCATCAATACGTGTCTCTGCTGCACAGGAACGTCAGGGAGATGAAGATACCTTTTTGTCCTTTAAAACTCCAGAGTTGGGAGCATTTCAAGACATTGGTAAAAAGGCACTATACATTGTGTGTGTTAAAGTGTCTCATCAAACTGTTTTGAGAAGAGTGAAAACATGGAGGTGGACAGAAGTGTTTGGGCCAGACTTCAGAGGATGCTGGAGATCTCTGTACAAGCCTCCTATTGAGAAACGCACAGCAGATTTACAGTGGAGACTGATGTATGGAATTATAGCTACGAACAGACACGTGGCGCACCTGAATCCAGAAGTAGGGAGGGAATGTCCTTTTTGCGGGATGGATGAAACGGTTGAACATTTGTTTATCCAGTGTGGGAGGTTAAGAGGTCTTTTTTATTTTTTAAGAGACTGTCTTGAAAATATAGGTGAGGAATTTTCTTACCAAGTTTTTATTAGTGGTCCAAAGTACAATGTCAGTGAACGAAGAAAAGTGGTTTTGCTAAATTACTTTTTGGGATCAGCCAAGATGGCAATTTGGAAGACAAGGACAAATAAGATTGTGGGTACTGGTTCAGTCGATGTAGAAAGAGTTCTGAAAGGGATGGTGGCTGCTCGAATTAAAATTGAGTTTGCTTATTTTAAATTAGTTAATAATATTATAGGTTTTTCTGCAATATGGTCTGTGGGAAGTTTTTTGTGTGAGGTAGGGGAAGATGAAATGTTGGTTTTAAATATGTAATGAAAAGGCTGTAATCTGTATTGATTGAATCGGTTGGTTTGTTGTTTTATGAATGATTTTGTACTTTGAAAACTTTTGAATGATATATTGGATTGAAATATGGTAAAATAAAAGTGCGTTGAACCTCTCTCTCTGCCTCTCTCTCTCTCTCTCTCTGCCTCTCTCTCTCTCTCTGCCTCTCTCTCTCTCTCTCTCTCTCTCTCTCCCTCTCTCTCCCTCTCTCTCCCTCTCTCTCTCTCTCTCTCTCTCTATGCCTCTCTCTCTCTCTATGCCTCTCTCTCTCTCTCTCTGCCTCTCTCTCTCTCTGCCTCTCTCTGCCTCTCTCTGCCTCTCTCGCTCTCTCTCTCTCGCTCTCTCTCGCTCTCTCTCTTTCTCACTCCCTCCTCTGGGAGGAAGAGTGGCAGCTCCTGCAGGCCCGCTGTCATGCTAGCATAGTGGCATCATTCTGAAACTGGTATTAGGCATTTCCTTCTGTGTCCGTTGGTGGGTGGAAGTGTGTGTGTGTGTGTGTGTGTGTGTGTGTCTGGGCAGAACGCACCTGGTCCACGCAGCTGTGGGATATAAAGGGAGAGAAAGAGGGAGAGAGAGAGAGAGAGAGAGACTGGTGAGGCCCTGTGTGTTACTCTGTCTGACAGAGAAGGAGATATCTTAATATTAAAGTATCTGTTTGCTGTCAAATCTAGAATAAACTAGATAGATTGACTTTTCCACAGCTTGGCGACGGCAATCAGATGGGGGATACAGTACGTACAGTTATACAGTTACTTCCTTATTGAAGCAGGGAGAGAACCCTTCATAACATGTTGATGCCACTCACTGTTCCGTAATACTTCCGTAAAATTAGAATTTTTTTTGATTAATTACTTTATTAAAAAAATAAATCTCTGAGCTTATTAAAGCAGCCAAACCAGGTCAAGCATTTATTTAAATGCTTGTAAC
>CM042406.1:31063333-31145833 GCA_023634145.1 Thymallus thymallus
CCCTCTGACCTCTCTGACTCCAACCAGTCTGCCTCCCTCCCTGCCTTCCAACATCTGGAGCTCACATCAGGACTGCTGAGATAGGAGAGGAGAGTGGCATGACGGGGGGAAGGAGAGGTGGTAGAAAGGTGAGAGGAGGGAGGTAGGGAAAGGAGTAGAGAGGGACGAGGGAGGAAAGGAGAGGAGGGATGAGGGAGTAGGAGAGGAGGGACGAGGGAGGAGGAAGAGAGGAGGGACGAGGGAGGAAAGGAGAGGAGGGTTGAGGGAGGAGGAGAGGAGGGACGAGGGAGGAGGAAGAGAGGAGGGACGAGGGAGGAAAGGAGAGGAGGGATGAGGGAGTAGGAGAGGAGGGACGAGGGAGGAGGAGAGGAGGGACAAGAGGAGGGAAGAGGGAGGAGGAGGAGAGGAGGGGCGAGGGAGGAGGAGGAGAGAAGGGACGAGGGAGGAGAGGAGGGGCGAGGGAGGAGGAGGAGAGAAGGGACGAGGGAGGAGGAGGAGAGGGACATGAAGAGGGGATGAGGGAGGGAGGTGGAGGAATGGAATGGAGGAGAGGTGGAACAGAACCCATTAGGCCAGACTAGATAGGTCAAGCAAACACTCAGGCTTCCATTTATCTTCCTACCCAAACTCCATGAAACCCCCTAGAGTCAACATTTGTCTTAATATTAATCCTTTAGAGTCTATTGACTCACCTGTGCGTCAATCTAACTAACATAATAATCCATTGCATCTGCCGATGTAGGCCTTCTGCATCTGAGTTGGAAAGGGACAGAGGTACAGCGTTGTTTGTCAGACCAGGAGACAATCCTGAAAATGTGTGTTTTTGGTTCCAAGTAGAACCCTTTTGGATCCAGGTAGAAATCTTTTGGGTTCCACATGGACCTCAAAAGGGTTCTACCTGGAACAAAAAAGGGTTCTCCTAAGGGGACAGCCGAATAACCATTTAAGAAGCCTTTTTTCTATAAGTGTAGACTCTAGTTTAAACATACACACATCTTACTCAAACTCCCTTAAACATTGGCATACATTGCAGCACATTGCCAGGGTATTATAGTATGCATAAGTAACTGAAAAATGTCTGCCTGCCTGCCTGCCTGCCTGCCTGCCTGCCTGCCTGTCTGTCTGTCTGTCTGTCTGTCTGTCTGTCTGTCTGTCTGTCTGTCTGTCTGTCTGTCTGTCTGTCTGTCTGTCTGTCTTTCTGTCTGTCTGTCTGAACCTCATCGCCCCATCCCTGTGTGTGTGTGTGTGTGTGTGTGTGTGTGTGTGTGTGTGTGTGTGTGTGTGCGTGCGTGCGTGCGTGCGTGCGTGCGTGCGTGCGTGTGTGTGTGTGTGCACTCTTATCCTTGTGCTCATGTTTGGCCTAAGAACAGAGTCGACCAGCAGATACATTTATTGATCCTGTAAGAGTTTAATGTTTACATTTCCGATGCAGAGTGTTGCTTGAAATCTGATCTGAAAACTGAGTAGCATCTTCGCAATCCTACATTGATGATTCAAACATCTACCCCGTTGATTAATTTATGGGTATCTTCGGACCTCACAGTGATTGGAGGACAGGTGATGTTCCTGACTGTGGCATCTGCACCAGCTGTTTCCCTACACCCCTATCCCCACTTCCCTGTCCCCATGCCCCCATGCCCCCATCCCTTAATCACCTCATCACCTCATCACCCCACGCCCCATCACCTCATCACCTCATCACCTCATCACCTCATACCCTCATCCCCTCATCACCTCATCACCTCATCACCTCAGGAGACAGGAGACAGGCGGCAGGAGACAGGCGACAGGAGACAGGAGACAGGCGACAGGAGACAGGAGACAGGAGACAGGAGACAGGAGACAGGCGACAGGTGACAGGCGACAGGAGACAGGAGACAGGTGACAGGCGACAGGCGACAGGAGACAGGAGACAGGTGACAGGAGACAGGAGACAGGAGACAGGTGACAGGCGACAGGAGACAGGAGACAGGAGACAGGACCAGGCGACAGGAGGCAGGAGACAGGCGACAGGAGACAGGAGACAGGCGACAGGAGACAGGTGACAGGCGACAGGCGACAGGAGACAGGAGACAGGACCAGGCGACAGGAGGCAGGAGCAGGCGACAGGAGACAGATACAGGAGACAGGTGACAGGAGACAGGCGACAGGAGACAGGAGACAGGAGACAGGAGACAGGAGACAGGAGGCAGGAGGCAGGAGGCAGGAGGCAGGAGGCAGGAGACAGGAGACAGGAGACAGGAGACAGGAGACAGGAGACAGGACCAGGCGACAGGAGGCAGGAGCAGGCGACAGGAGACAGATACAGGAGACAGGAGACAGGAGACAGGAGGCTGGCGACAGGAGACAGGAGGCAGGAGGCAGGAGGCAGGAGGCAGGAGGCAGGAGGCAGGAGGCAGGAGACAGGAGACAGGAGACAGGAGACAGGAGACAGGAGACAGGAGACAGGAGACAGGAGACAGGAGACAGGAGACGGGCGTGAGGGTTTTATTATTTAAATTTTTCTCTTGTTTTCTAATAGTAACTAATAAACTAAAGGAGACCCAGCATCACCCGACACCACGATGGGGTTATTATTGTGGGTGACGTGATAAAGGGTCCCCCGCGGTGCGCATACCTGATTCCCCAATGGTTCCCATCCTGAATTGTGTCTATTGTGCTAACCTCCGTGTGTAGGCATTCACCGTGCAGCCCTTTCTGTTCTGCATCTGTAAGACGTCTGCTCGGATTACAGCGTAAACAGGGATCCAGGTGAAGCCTAACATTTTCCAGATGTTGCCGTAATGTCACTGGGAGGTTAGCGCAACATTGAGTGTTGTTATTCGTTCTAAAGGGAAACTAAACACAGTGGGGTGTTACACACACAGACCCTTTATTCACCACTTGCTTGCCAAGCCGCAACATAACACATTGTCCACTGATGCATAATACAAATTTTAGACCACACATAAAACGTTGGTGGGTGATGGAGCTTATCGTAGTCTAAACTCATTTTGTGACGTTTTTGCGACGGCAGCATTCGGCAGGGTTTTTGCTAACCGAAGTCTACGCCCCTTCGTCGGTAATTGGTCAACAGTAGGGATTCTTCAATTAAGTATTTGTTGTCATTCAACAACAGACGACTAGTTTTCAGGCACATTTTTTTACTTGAAATACTGCACCAAACATTTTTGTGAGATGTAAAACTCAGTCAAAATGAATTACAGATTTCTTGAGTTCGTTTTCTTGAGACTATTTTGAGGAAGTGTTCTAGCGAAGGAATTTTAAGGGAGTATGCGATCACAGACTTTGATGAACTTTGCCTAGTTCTGCTAGGAGCAAACCGAACCTACTGAATGTATGCGGATGCCTTTACACGCGGGTTGCTATACACAAGGTACCTAGTTCGATTCCCAACCTTAAGCTTAACCAACCATATTTCTTACCTAAACATCTCTCACCCAATATCTAACCTTAACCAATTGCCCTCAAGCCAGAGCTGCCCATAGTGGAATAAACTAAAATCTGCTGTGTTGATTTCTGCTAGTCAATTTCAAACTTCTTTTATCTACTTTTTTATAAAGATAATTTGAAAGACTGCAGCAAGGATAATATCATCCCAGCCTGTTCAGCGTTTGCCCTTTGACCTTTCCTTCACTAACCCACTAGCATTGACATGAGTTACGATGATGGATGAACTTTCAGTGTGAATCAATAGTAGTTAAGTAGTTGTGTGGAGGCCTATCTTGTCATGTCTGTATTTTCATTGTTTATCTCTCTCTCTCTCTCTCTCTCTCTCTCTCTCTCTCTCTCTCTCTCTCTCTCTCTCTCTCTCTCTGTCTCTCTCTCTGTCTCTGTCTCTCTCTATCTCTCTCTCTCTCTGTCTCTCTCTCTGTCTCTCTCTCTCTCTCTCTCTCTCTCTATCTCTCTCTCTCTCTGTCTCTCTCTCTGTCTCTCTCTATCTCTCTCTCTCTCTCTCTTTCTCTATCTCTCTCTCTCTCTCTCTATCTCTCTCTCTCTCTCTCTCTGTCTTTTACTCTAGCTTTCCTTTTGTCTCTCTCTTTCTCTCTTTCTGTCTTTCTGTCTGTCTGTCTGTCTGTCTGTCTGTCTGTCTGTCTGTCTGTCTGTCTGTCTGTCTGTCTGTCTGTCTGTCTGTCTGTCTGTCTGTCTGTCTGTCTGTCTGTCTGTCTGTCTGGGTCTCTGTCTCTCTGTCTCTCTCTGTCTCTCTCTGTCTCGCTCTGATTGTCCATCATTATCTCTCAAGCCGGTAGCCATAATGCAGACGATGATTAACTGGCTGCGTTGACACAGGTGAGGTGATCACCTCACCTGGAGTTATTTAACAGTTAGAGGGTTGTAAGGAGGGGGATAAACACACACAAACAGATAGCCACACACACACACACACACACACACACACACACACACACACACACACACACACACACACACACGCACACACACACACGCACACACACACACAGACACAGATACACACAATTGTTAACTGTCTCTTATATGTGGTTTCTAATCATTGGCACATGGCACATGCCTAGGTGTCACTGCAAATTAAAATGTGTTTACAATGGACTGCACTCTTAGATAAAAGGTACTATTTAGAACCCAAAATGGTTATTCGGCTGTCCCCCTTTGCAGAATCCTTTTTGGTACTAAGTAGAACCCTTTTGGGTTCCATGTAGAACCCTTTCCACAGAGGGTTATCCTATGGGGAGTGTAGTTATAGGGTTCTCCTTTTTTCTAAGAGTGTAGGTATAGGTGCAGTATATATCGACGCATCCAATACACATCCAAAACACACTCATACACACACAGTCTTGCGCAGCTTGTGGGGACACACAATTCAGTCCCATTCCAAATCCTATTTTCCTTAACCCCTAACCCATACCCATACCCTTACCCTAACCCTTACCCTAAACCAAAAAATCGAACCAAACCCTAGCTCCTATCTCCTAACCCTAAACCTAATTCTAACCCCAACACTAATTCTAACCTTAACCCCAAACCCACTAGAAATAGCATTTGACCTTGTGGGGACCAACAAAATGTCCCCAGTTGGTCAGATTTTAGTTGGTTTACTTCTGGTCCCCACAAGTATAGTTAAACACATCCACTCATACACACTCATACACACTTCGCTCACAATCAAATACACACAGCCTAAAACAATGTACTATGAATACAAAGCAGAGATAGTAGATGAACACCTCATGATTTGGGCCGTCCTCTATCGATACTAGCTATGTATGTGAGGCTTTAGCCTTGAGTTTTTTTTATAGGGCCTATCACTTTCAAAGGAGCTGGCTCATCCTTCACTGTGTGAATCTTATCTCTCCCTGTTTGACCCTCTTATCCTTATCCGAGCTCTCTGTATGTTAAGGTCGTCAGCATCTGTGCTCTTTCTCTTTGTCTCTATACCTCTAGATGGATGTATTTCTCTCTCTATTTGTAGCTTCTTCCTTCCTTTCATTTCTTCCTTCCTTTATTTCTTTCACTGTCTCTCTCTTTCTCTCTCTCTCTCTCTCTCTCTCTCTCTCACTCCCTCGCACTCCATCTCTCTCTCTCTCTCTCTCTCTCTCTCTCTCTCACACTCTCTCACTCTCTCTCTCCCTCTCTCTCCCTCTCTCTCCCTCTCTCTCTCTCTCTCTGTATCTCTCTCCCTCCCTCCCTCTCTCTCAATTCAATTCAATTCAATTAAAGGGGCTTTATTGGCATGGGAAACATATGTTAACATTGCCAAAGCAAGAAATAAACAATACAAATTAACAGTAAACATTACACTCACAGAAGTTCCAAAATAATAAAAAAAATTAAAATGTTATATTATGTATATTAAAGTATATACAGTTGAATTCGGAAGTTTACATACACTTAGGTTGAAGTCATTCAAAATAATTTCTCAACCACTCCATAGATTTCATGTTAACAAACTATCGTTTTGGCAAGACGGTTAGGACATCTACTTTGTGCATGACACAAGTAATTCTTCAAACAATTGTTTACAGACAGATTATTTCACTTATAATTCACTATATCACAATTCCAGTGGGTCAGAAGTTTACATACACTATGTTGACTGTGCCTTTGAACAGCTTGGAAAATTCCAGAAAATGGCTTTAGAAGCTTCTGATAGGCTAATTGACATCATTTGAGTCAATTGGAGGTGTACCTGTGGATGTATTTCAAGGCCTACCTTCAAACTCAGTGCCTCTTTGCTCAACATCATGGGAAAATCAAAAGAAATCAGCCAAGACCTCAGAAAAAGAATTGTTGACCTCCACAAGTCTAGTTCTTCCTTGGGAGCAATTTCCAAACGCCTGAAGATACCACATTAGTACGCAAGTATAAACACCATGGGACCACACAGACGTCATACCGCTCAGGAAGGAGACGCGTTCTGTCTCCTAGAGATGAACGTACTTTGGTGTGAAAAGTGCAAATCAATCCCAGAACAACAACAAAGGACCATGTGAAGATGCTGGAGGAAACAGGTACAAAAGTGTCTATATCCACAGTAAAACGAGTCCTATATCGACATAACTTAAAAAGACCACTCAACAAGGAAGAAGCCACTGCTCCAAAATCGCCATAAATAAGCCAGACTACGGTTTGCAACTGCACATGGGGACAAAGATCGTACTCTGGTCTGATGAAACAAAAAAAGAACTGTTTGGCCATAATGACCATTGTTATGTTTGGAGGAAAAAGGGGGAGGCTTGCAAGCCGAAGAACACCATCCCAACCGTGAAGCACAGGGGTGGCAGCATCATGTTGTGGGGTTGCTTTGCTGCAGGAGGGACTTGTGCACTTCACAAAATAGATGGCATCATGAGGAAGGAATATTATGTGGATATATTGAAGCAACATCTCAAGACATCAGTCAGGAAGTTAAAGCTTGGTCGCAAATGGGTCTTCCAAATGGACAATGACTCCAAGCATACTTCCAAAGTTGTGGCAAAATGGCTTAAGGATAACAAAGTCAAGGTATTGGAGTGGCCATCACAAAGCCCTGACCTCAATCCTATAGAAAATTTGTGGGCAAAACTGAAAAAGCGTGTGCGAGCAAGGAGGCCTACAAACCTGACTCAGTTACACCAGTTCTGTCAGGAGGAATGGGCCCAACTTATTGTGGGAAGCTTGTGGGAGGCTACCCGAAACGTTTGACCAAAGTTAAACAATTTAAAGGCAATGCTACCAAATACTAATTGAGTGTATGTAAACTTCTGACCCACTGGGAATGTGATGAAAGAAATAAAAGCTGAAATAAATCATTCTCTCTACTATTATTCTGACATTTCACATTCTTAAAATAAAGTGGTGATCCTAACTGACCTAAAACAGGGAATTTTTACTAGGATTAAATGTCAGGAATGGGAGTTTATCAAAATTGGGTTTGTTTTCTATTTCTTTGTGGATCTGAGTAATCTGAGGGAAATATGTGTCTCTAATATGGTCATACATTTGGCAGGAGGTCAGGAAGTGCAGCTCAGTTTCCACCTCATTTTGTGGACAGTGTTCACATAGCCTGCCTTCTCTGTTTGTAGTTTGTCCTCTTAGACAGGGAGTGGGTTCATACACTGATGTCATTAATGGTCTTTACCATTCTATTAACTTAAGCCCTATCTCAGCGCATTCTTCAACTGGTCCAATTAAGATGGCCAGTTTACATCAAAAGCACACTAGCTATTCCAATGCTAAAGTCTTATTACCAATTGCTGTACTTAGTTTTCCTATCAGAGATTTTAACATTATAGTTGATTCAGTTAAATATAATGTACTCAGTTGATAAACCCCCAGTATATTTAGAATAGTCCCTCTGGCATTAATAAAGTTATATTGAATTGAATACAGTTGTCTTGTGATAGCTAGTCCATAGTGAAAGGGTGCAGAGCCGTGAGACCAATTGAACAACACTCTTACGAATATATTTTTGTATCATTATTAATGACAGTGCTATTTTAAGAATAGGAGCTATACTGGCTTGTGAGAACTATGTTTTCAGGGCCGTTCCTCTTTTGGCCATGAGAAGAGATGAGAACGTACCATTTGAGGAATCTTGAGAGCCAATGACCCACAGCCACATTTAAAGGTCTAACTAAGTGGTGAGGGGATATTTTGAGACAATTACAGAGTGAAGGAAGTATGCTAGGCTAGCAGGAAGTGAGCACATACAGGCAGGAAGTGAGCACATACAGGACAATACACAGACCTGACACTAAGAATCTGTAGCAAATGGCACCCTATTTCCTATAAGTCCCTGGTCAAAAGCAGTCCACTATATAGGGAATAGGGTGCCAATTGGGACACAGATTATGTTAGGCATTTCCATGTAATGTCTATTGCTCTAACTCTAAGTCCTGACTGGTCGCCTCAGCCCAGTATTCAACACCAGAAACAATAGGCTTTTACCATAATAGTTTACATATTTTACACACAAGGCTTTTCAATTATATCTTACATCACCATCCACAATGCATTCGTTTCAATGACACAGACAGACAGACAGACAGACAGACAGACAGACAGACAGACAGACAGACAGACAGACAGACAGACAGACAGACAGACAGACAGAGTGGCCACTATAATCAGGTCACTGTGTGTTCTAGACCCCTCTAGACCCCACCTATAATCAGGTCACTCTGTGTTCCAGACCCCTCTGCTCCTTGTGTGTGACCGTCTGGAAGGGGTAAGGGGTTGGCGGGGAGGAGGGTAAGGGGGGAGATCAGTGACCCAGATTGGAATAGGGTGAGTGGAGGAGAAGAGAAGAGGAGGGAGGAGAGGGGATTCAGCTGTGTGTCACCTCTCAATCTCACCGATTCACTTCATTAGCGGTGTGTGGAGGAGATGGAGTGATGAGGAGAAGAGAAGAGAAGAACTGAAGATTGCTTAAGAAAGAGAGTGAGAGGAGGGAGAGGGGAAGAGAGGAGGGAGAGGGGAAGTCACTGCTGTGGCCTGTCTTATTTCTCAGGCTCCCCCTTGACCCAGAAACACACACACACACAGGTGCAGAGATACCCACCAGGGACCTCCTGTCCCCCGTCTTTGTGTCTCTCAGAGACCTGACCAGCTGAAGCCTTGACAGCAGCAGGGCCCTTTCCCTCACTATCTACCTTTCTGTCTTTCTCTCTGTCTCCCTGTCTTTCACCTCTACCTCTCTCTCTCTCTCTCTCACTCTCTATGTCTATCTATCGCCCTCTTTCACCTCTCTCTCTCTCTCTCTCTGTTTATCTGTCTCTCTCTCTCTCTCTCTCTCTCTCTATCTCTCTCTATATCTCCCTCTTTCACCTTTCTCTCTCTATATCTCCCTCTTTCACCTTTCTCTCTGTATATCTCCCTCTTTCACCCCTCTTTCTTTCACTCTATATCTCCCTCTTTCACCTCTCTCTATCTGTCTATATATCTCCCTCTTTCACCTCTCTCTATCTGTCTCTATATCTCCCTCTTTCACCTCTCTCTCTATATCTCTCTATTTCACCTCTCTCTATCTGTCTCTATATCTCCCTCTTTCACCTCTCTCTCTATATCTCTCTATTTCACCTCTCTCTATCTGTCTTTATATCTCCCTCTTTCACCTCTCTCTCTATATCTCTCTATTTCACCTCTCTCTATCTGTCTATACATCTCCCTCTTTCACCTCTCTCTATATCTCCCTCTTTCACCTCTCTCTATATCTCCCTCTTTCACCTCTCTCTATATCTCCCTCTTTCACCTCTCTCTATATCTTCCTCTTTCACCTCTCTCTCTATATCTCCCTCTTTCACCTCTCTCTATCTGTCTGTATATCTCCCTCTTTCACCTCTCTCTATCTGTCTGTATATCTCCCTCTTTCACCTCTCTCTCCTCTTTTCCTTTGCCTTCACATCATTCACATGTTGTCCCTGTATTTCAATATCCTGACTTCTCTTTTCCTGAAGCTTGTCTCTTACTCAAGTGCTGTGCAAGTAGACATACACACAGGAAGTGGGTCCTTAGATGGACTCTGCCTGAAGAGAGAAAAGGACACTCTATCTAATATAGCTGCCAGACTCTTTCCAGTTCTCTTTTCACCCAGGTCATGGCCATGTAACCTCCCTACATAGTAAATGTTGGTAGCAGGCGGTTGGAGGCAGTTGGAGGAGGCGGTTAGATCGAGGGGTTTGGAGGGACGCTGTGGCGGTCTGGACTGGTGGACTGGCGGACTGACTGACCAACTGTCTGGCTGACTGACTAAACAACCGACCGGCTGGTTGGTTGACTGACTGACTGGTTGTATCTGTTGAGCCCACTGTGGTAGATGGGATCTGGACCCGGTGCCTGGCCCAGCCTGACCCAGTCTACCATGGTCCTATCCAAAGAGACTGACATTGAGTTGCAGTTTTAAACAGAGTGGAGTTTTTTTTATAAGTTTTATGTTCCCATGTTAATCCAATATTAAAATTGCAGCCAGTCAATGGTTGTTCTAGATGGAGATGGTTTAGCTTTACCTGAGTTTACCTTGGCCCAAAGAACATCACATTGATCTGATGGATGCCCAAAGAACATCACATTGATCTGATGGATCCCCAAAGAACATCACATTGATCTGATGGATCCCCAAAGAACATCACATTGATCTGATGGATGCCCAAAGAACATCACATTGATCTGATGGATCCCCAAAGAACATCACATTGATCTGAAGAATACCCAAATAACATCACATTGATCTGATTGAACCTATTTATTGTCCTACCTTCCTATTTTTTGCACTACATTTGCACTCTGTATATAGATTTTCTATTGTGTTATTGACTGTACGTTTGTTTTATTCTCATGTGTAACTCTGTGTTGTTTTTTTGTTGCACTGCTTTGCTTTGTCTTGGCCAGGTCGCAGTTGTAAATGAGAACTTGTTCTCAACTGGCCTACCTGGTTAAATAAAGGTGTAAAAACACATGGTGGTGTTAATCATGGTTCCCATGGTGTGGAGGTTATACACTCTATAAGGATGGCACAACATGTCCCAGAATTCAGTGTTTTTCCAGAAATCCTACTTGTAAAATGGATATCCTACTTATTCCCTTCTGATTCCGGAATCATCTGTCAGAATTTCTGTAAAACCTGGGAATTTGGGGAAAGTTACCAGAATTTTGCAACCATGGCCTCTATAAAGGTTGTCCTGAAGAACATTGTCTTAATGATTAAATACTCATAAACTAAATCAATATCAGTTATTATGTGTTATTATTTAGTTACTACAGTTATTATGGCCTAAACCTTTAGGCCTTAGTAACTGTCCTGAGGAACATTATCTCAACCAGATGTATTTGCCTATGTTAAAACGTAATGCCAGTTATGCTGCATGGTCTATGTAATGCAGTTATTGCTATATATGATGGACATTTTTCATGTTGATGTGATTATGTACAATTCTCAAATTCCATGAATTAATATAATATTAGTTATTATCAGATAGATATTATCAGAGTTATAATTATTATCAGAGTTAGCATACATTATTTGGCAGTTGGATTTAGATGCATCAGAGAGAGAGAGAGAGAGAGAGAGAGAGCGTTGGCATTTCCCCTCTTCTCTGATGCCAGACAGACCCAGGAGAGAAGAGGGGTGGTCGGGTGGACGACACTACAGATAAAACGAATGAAGTGTCAGTAAATTACCCAGTTATACTTGTGGGAAAAAGCGCCCTTTTGTCTTCAATCGCCTGCCTTTCCAACTGCGTGTGTGTGAGTGTGCGCGTATGTGTGATCTCTCCACGTGATGACACTGGACTTCTAGCTACTCTCACCTCTGTGAGTGTGCGGCTATCAATTCAATTTAAGGGCTTTATTGGCATGGGAAACATATGTTAACGTTTACTAAAGCAAGTGAAATAGATAATAAACAAAAGTGAAATAAACAATAAAAAAATAACAGTAAATGTGATTACACTGGGCTTCTAGCTACTCTCTCTGTTGTTACCAGAAGAAGAAATATAGTATGTTTGTTGACGGCGGATTAAGAAAAAAAGCCTTGAATGGTTTTCTTTGGATAGAAGCGAGGGGGAGGCGACAGGGGTTACGTACGAGGGGGGAGGTGGGGTTGGGAGAGGAGGGCGATGCTAATTATGCATGGCGATTGTTGATAGCTTGATTGTCTGCGTCCAGCTGCACGGAGAACCGGGGGAGAGGGATAGGGCGGGGATGCGGAGCGAGGCAGACTCACTGACGCCAGTCTCGAAATTCTCCCATCCATTGAAAGAGAGCCTCGATTGTGTTGGGGCCTTTCCGACAGCGCGGCGCGAAGGCACCTGATCCCTGCCCAGACTCACCAGTGTCACACGGATTCAGAGCCCAGGAATCTGCAAATAGGCAATAAAAAGTCCCGAGTGGCGAGGGATCCCGCTGCTTACACCATTTTATTTTACATCTAGAAGTGTAACATTGTAGCCTACTAAAGCGTTTATAATCTTTTAGCAATATGTTATTCCTATAACATAAATAATAACTGTATTTCATTTTTTCTTATTATTATAATTTCTTGTAGGCTAACTTTGTTTGCCACCATATTCTTCAAATGTTTATATATTTTATTTTTACGCATATATAATGATATTCTGCTGCTTATACAGAACACTTTTATAAATAGTAATTTTCCCACCAGGCCACAGAGATTTTAAGACAATATTTGTCCAACCTCCTCCCCTTGACATATTTAAGACAGATATTTGAGGTCGAAGTCTTGTTTGGACAACCAGTAACGTTCACAAAATGTATTTTTAAAATAGCAACGGACCGAACTCTGGTCACACGGTATAAAATGAGTAGTTCCCTCTTCATTAGGGTCATTAGGGGTCAATGAATGGGGGTAGCAGCCTACACGCTGACATGAACATCTGTGCAACCGCTGGAAAGGGGCGGGCCATTGGGCCAACTCCACTGGTGCGTATTTGCGCACGAATGTACCTTTATCCAACAGAAAACAATTAGGCTTTACCTCTTATTTTTTCAAAATATTAAAAGAGCCAGACTGAAAACTCCCTCCTAAATGTTTATTTTTCTATATTTGTGTATTTTAGGTGAAGCATTACTACATCCTGGGTTTTCCCAGTTGATTATAAATATTTACTCCCTTTTTAATCAGATTACGTGTAAGACAACCCATTGCCCCCCAGTGTTATCTAATATTAGTATTGACTTTAACAAAGATATGGTTGCGCTTTCAGAGGAGAGGAACCAAATGGGTTATTTTTAGGGAGTCAGCGTATTCTCATTCTCATGCATTGGAGGACGGAACAAAGCTCAGTGGTCTGCAGCAACAGCAACAGCAACAGCAACAGAGAAAAGTGGGTAGGTCCAAGACTTTGAGTGACGGGCCCAGTGAAATATCTCGGTGAAGAGGTTCGGGTCAGGCTGGGCCGTTTGCCAGAGGGGCGTGTTGGAGCGGGTGAATGGATGACGTCGGGAGACTGGCGCCAGGCTGTCTGGGACGGGAGCGTTAGATCAACACAGCTGGGGTGGAATAGGACACACAGCTGGCGCGAGGGTGCATTCCTCCACAAAACAGGATTGTGAGAAAAGGGAAAATAAGACCAAATAGGAACAGAGGAGACACGGTTTGACAAAAAAAAATGCAGGGGTTAAAAAGAAAAGAGCACTATCTACAACTTATTTTGAGTTAGGGTTCATCACCATTTTTTTCCCATAACAACTTAGCCGGAAGGTTGTTCTCCTCTGTCAGGGTAACCTGCACGTTTAATATTTGTTTGGATTTTTATTTCTTTTTTCCCCCTTTGTTTTATTTGAGATGAAAAATATCAATGAACATTAATTGAGAGTGGTGGGGAGATATATACAATGTCCAGCTAGGACTATACAACAGAGAGTTTCTTACAATAAAACAATGTTAATAATATCCTGGCTAATAATAACACATTCACAACTGTTATTCACAATGAAGGGAGTTTGAACTTTCAAGAACTCATGTAAGACATTCAACTGTTTGGATTAGTTATCTAGGCTAATTTAATTTATTGCGAATGAAAATGACTGTTGTATTGCTATCCTCCTAGCCTACATCTTTTGGATGAAGAAATGTGAAAACCATCACTTTTTATACGGCTTATAATTATAGGATTTTCAAGCTTATCTTCTCTGCCTGCCTGCCTGCCTGTCTCTTGACAACTCTTAAAATCATGGGATGCCAAAAGAGGTAGAAAAATGATTCCTGACGCCAGGATGTCTGCAGTCATGAGAGGACCACATTGGCGTTAAAGCCGTAATGGTAATGTGTGGCTTCAATTTGATAAAGGAAGAATATCCAGAGAGTAAGCCTATATTTGTTTTGTCACAGGCACAATCTATGTCGGTGAGCAGAACAGCCATATTTAGGTATATTAACCAAGTATAATATGTCTTCTTGGATAGTTTATGTATTCAGTGCTCACAAAAAATTATGTTTTGTTGATTGTAGCCTAATACCTGAAATAGGGTTTCTAATTGCTGATATGATTGATCAGTCTCATTGCTAGACTTTCTCGTTCCTTCTGAATAACCAATCATAAACCCCAAGCTCCTCAAACAACCAGGAGGTTTCCACAATGGCTAATCAGAGCACGAGGGTGTATTTATTTGTTAGAAATGGGCGGCGACTGTCTGACAACGGTGTATAAAGCCATCCTCACACCAACACTGAAGTACTGTAGCTGGTTTTTGCAGAAACGGGAATACAGGACTCTTATCCGAATTTAAACACAACAGCAAGTCTCACTTTATTTCAAATTCAATTAATTAATTGTAGGCTACTTTAAAAACATGAAAGCCATCAGTCCTATGAGATCTGTCAGGGGCTGCTACGAAGCTGTGTGCTGCATTTCGGAGCAGAGTCTCTCCATTAACCGGAATAAGCCATCTATGGAGGAACCCGTTGGCGCGCTGTGCGATATGAATGACTGCTACTCCAAACTGAAGGAGCTGGTACCGAGCATCCCACAGAACAAGTCCGTCAGCCAAGTGGAAATTCTGCAACACGTAATAGACTACATCTTCGACCTACAAATCGCGCTGGAAGACGAGTCTTCCGCGACAACCACGCCTGATTTGGTGCTATCACTAAAGGTGAGGATGGTTACCCGCTTCCACCCCGTTATGCTGGATTTATTGCGTTGTCTCGTCATTTTCCGTTCTATCAAATAAGAGGAATAGACGCGCATCGAAAGGAAAACGTTTATTTTTTTTCCTGTGTTAACATATGAACAGTATCATTGTCATGTTGCAAAGCAATTATGTTAGCCGTTACATTGTACGGTCAAAATATATCAAAATATCAGTGCATGCCTCGACTGCTATACCGTTGGATTACATTGTAACCACAATGCATCCACTGCACTCTTGCTTGTTAATGTCTTGCTGTCAGTGTGGCTAAGAATTTCGCTGTAATATTTCTCCTTTTTCTTTTCCATGAAGAATGCAGACCTTGCACGCAATTTCTCCCAAGAAGATGGACGGTTGTGCCGTTAAAGAGGAGGAATAGGCCTATAACTTCCAGACATGGTATGTAGCCAATTTATACACTTCTATGCATGGTCTTTTACTGTTCCATTACATGTATCCAATATAATATCCGGCATGCTGAGATGTGGCTGCTTCAAAGAACTACAAACTGCATACCTCTAAAAAAGTATGTAGCATACTTTCTAAGATTATTAATAACAATAAATGGCTATATGAGGCGCTGTTATTGAAACTGAAGGGGGCCATTGATATGCAGCTAAAGAGTCTAGTCCCCTTTCCTCTGGTGGATTCATTGCTATCAGCCTGGGGTTAGTGAATGTGTGGTGGATTCATTGCTATCAGCCTGGGGTTAGTGAATGTGTGGTGGATTCATTGCTATCAGCCTGGGGTTAGTGAATGTGTGGTGGATTCATTGCTATCAGCCTGGGGTTAGTGAATGTGTGGTGGATTCATTGCTATCAGCCTGGGGTTAGTGAATGTGTGGTGGATTCATTGCTATCAGCCTGGGGTTAGTGAAAGTTCCACACTAGGCGCCAGTCTGTCTGCTCCCACTCTAAGGCGGAGGGAGGGAGTATGAGAGAGGCAGAGAGAAAGTGCACTGTCCTGACTTAACTTTTTCTTCCCTTTCTCTCTGTGTGCAGGTGCAGAGAAACACATCTCCACTTCACTCTAGGCATGAGGACAAGACAGCCAGAAAGAAGGTTTGGGATTGGTATTTACAGTGGGGGAGAAGAGGACTCTTTTCTTTAGTTCTCATATGGATGGATGGACAAACCTCTTGTTTTCTGCCCTGTCCTCTTGCAAACGACACACCAAAGCAGAAAAAGATTTGAATGGTCTCTCTCTCTCTCTCTCTCTCTCTCTCTCTCTCTCTCTCTCTCTCTCTCTCTCTCTCTCTCTCTCTCTCTCTCTCTCTCTCTCTCTCTCTCTCTCTCTCTCTCTCTCTCTCTCTCTCTCTCTCTCTCTCTCTCTCTCTCTCTCTGTCTCTCTGTCTCTGTCTCTGTCTCTGTCTCTGTCTCTGTCTCTGTCTCTGTCTCTGTCTCTGTCTCTCTCTCTCTCTGTGTGTGTGTGTTCCTGTCAGTTGGGGTTTTGATTTAACTTCTCCTGTTACATTCCAAACCTTTTGGATTGACCTCCAAATATTTTGTTACCCCCCCCCCTCCATACTTCCTCCCTTCCCTCCTCTCCTAGCCAGTCCTAAAACCCCATCACTTAATTCTCCCCTCATGTTGTCTGTTATCTTATAATTTGAAGATTTTTCCAACTAGGTCAAATTGTGTACATATCTAATTTGGTCTATGAGGGAGATGGGTTAGATGAATGTGGTCTTGTGTAGGGGGTCCTTGGTTAGAGTCACAACTCTGTAATAGAGTTGATTGTAAATGTTTGTAGGGATTGTGTATTTCTACGGACAATGTCAAATAATTGCTGAGTTTTATAAACTTTTTTTTTTTTTTTTTTAAATAAATAAATAAATAAATTCTTATGTAATAAAATGACAAAATGTTGCGAACGTTCTGTGAAGTACTGTAGCTTTTTTTTCTTGGTTAGTTTAACTTTAGGGATATTGCGTCCCAAATGGCACCTATTCCCTTTACAGTGCACTTCATTTGACCAGGCCCATAGTAGTGCTCGGTATAGGTATAGGGTGCATGTATATTTTTCAGAGAAGTATGGTGGATGATTGGCTTGAAGATCTCTTATGATTGAATTAAATACTTTGATATGACAGGATGTACCTGTGTTCAATAGAAGATTGAGGTCTTGTGGTTGGAAATCAAATGACGGGTGTTTCCTGTATCTCTCAGTTTTTCCATGAGCCCTAACATAAGCAACAATCTCTCTACGTTGTAATGATGATGCTATTCAGAAGAGTTGACGCCTAGTTACAAATTACACTACTTGTATTATATAATATACTCTTATTATTTAATACATCAAAACAGTTTAGACTGCCTATACCTGTGTTTGTAGCCTAATGTTCACCTATCCTGCCACAGTCAACAGCTTTGTCACAATTAATCTCAATGTCAGACTTCAGCGCTTAGCATTTTTGGAGACTAATATATCCATGATTTTTTTTTATATAGGTAAATGATTACTTCTAGGTAGTCAATCTAGCAATCTTATCTTTACAGTGTGTGTGACTACCTGGTACAGAAACAGTACATAGATCCAGTCCAGACACCATGCACTCTGATGCACTGAACAAGTTCACCAAGAAATGTGACAATGCTGCCACCCAGTGGTTCTCTCTGATACTATAGAACCTCGGAGAGGATCCATACTGCAATAGAACCTAAGAGAGGATCCATACTGTAATAGAACCATAGAGGTTCCATACTGCAATATTTATATATATAAATATAACCTTTATTTAACCAGGAAAGTCAGTTAAGAACAAATTCTTCTTTAAAATGATGGCCTACACCGGCCAAACTCTGACGTTATGCCAATTGTGTGCCACCCGATGGGACTCCCAATCACAGCCAGTTGTGATACAGTCTGGATTTGAACCAATATAACCTTGGAGAGGATCCATACTGTTATAGAACCTTAGAGAGGATCCATACTGTTATAGAACCTTAGAGAGGATCCATACTGCAATACAAATTACACTACTTGTATTATATAATATACTCTTATTATTTAATACATCAAAACAGTTTAGACTGCCTATACCTGTGTTTGTAGCCTAATGTTCACCTATCCTGCCACAGTCAACAGCTTTGTAGACTGAGATCCATACTGTTATAGAACCTTAGAGAAGATCCATGCTATTTATTTCCCATTGTTTTGTGTAATAATGAGATACCTGCCAATAAAGGTGTGTTAGCTACACCTCTTACCTCTAGGTCATGAAGAGGTTAAAAGGTCAAGGAAGCCATAAAAATACTATTTCAAACTGCATGATGCATTTTGAGCCAAAAGTGTGCAATTGATCTTTGATATGAAGTGGAGAAAAAAAATGGGGCCACTGATCTGAAAGCACTCTTACATACTTGACTTGAATATGTGCTGACACCTATTGGTTGAAGTCACATTATGGCACAGACCATGCATAATGCATGTTATTGAAAGATTATTATAGTAGGATACATTGATTTAAGTGCATTGGAAATGTCTAATTTTGTTTTAAATGATCAGGGAATAAGGGATGGATATGTCTTCCTGTGTCTAGCAGGGACCACCCTATGGTTAGTGCAGGAACCACCCTATGGTTAGTGCAGGAACCACCCTATGGTTAGTGCAGGAACCACCCTATGGTTAGTGCAGGAACCACCCTATGGTTAGTGCAGGAACCACCCTATGGTTAGTGCAGGGACCACCCTATGGTTAGTGCAGGAACCACCCTATGGTTAGTGCAGGGACCACCCTATGGTTAGTGCAGGGACCACCCTATGGTTAGTGCAGGAACCACCCTATGGTTAGTGCAGGGACCACCCTATGGTTAGTGCAGGGACCACCCAGGGACCACCCTATGGTTAGTGCAGGAACCACCCTATGGTTAGTGCAGGGACCACCCTATGGTTAGTGCAGGGACCACCCTATGGTTAGTGCAGGGACCACCCTATGGTTAGTGCATGGACCACCCTATGGTTAGTGCAGGGACCACCCTATGGTTAGTGCAGGGACCACCCTATGGTTAATGGTTAGTGCAGGGACCACCCTATGGTTAGTGCAGGGGTCTCAAACTCAATTCCTGGAGGACAGTTTGTCTGCGGGTTCTCGCTCCTCTTTTGTACTTGATTGATAATTTAAGGGTCATTGATTGGTTAGGAGCTCCCCTCACCTGGTTGTCTAGGTCTTTATTGGACACCAATCGAAACAAAATAACAAAAACCAGAAGACACACGGCCCTCCAGAAATGGACTTTGTCACCGATACTGTAGTATCCATTACGTTAGTGGTTACTGTAGTATCCAGTAGGTTAGCGGTTACTGTAGTATCCACTAGGTTAGCGGTTACAGTAGTGTCCACTTGGTTATAGGTTACAGTAGTATCCACTAGGTTAGATGTTACAGTAGTATCCACTGGGTTAGTGGTTACAGTAGTATCCACTAGGTTAGCGGTTACAGTAGTATCCACTCCACTAGGTTAGCGGTTACAGTAGTATCCACTAGGTTAGTGGTTACAGTAGTATCCAATGGGTTGGTGGTTACAGTAGTATCCACTAGGTTAGCTGTTACAGTAGTATCCACTAGGTTAGTGGTTACAGTAGTATCCACTAGGTTAGCTGTTACAGTAGTATCCACTAGGTTAGTGGTTACAGTAGTATCCACTAGGTTAGCTGTTACAGTAGTATCCACTAGGTTAGCTGTTCAGTAGTATCCACTAGGTTAGTGGTTACAGTAGTATCCACTGGGTTGGTGGTTACAGTAGTATCCACTAGGTTAGCTGTTACAGTAGTATCCACTAGGTTAGTGGTTACAGTAGTATCCACTAGGTTAGCTGTTACAGTAGTATCCACTAGGTTAGTGGTTACAGTAGTATCCACTAGGTTAGCTGTTACAGTAGTATCCACTAGGTTAGCTGTTACAGTAGTATCCACTAGGTTAGTGGTTACAGTAGTATCCACTGTGTTAGTGGTTACAGTAGTATCCACTAGGTTAGCTGTTACAGTAGTATCCACTAGGTTAGTGGTTACAGTAGTATCCACTGTGTTAGTGGTTACAGTAGTATCCACTAGGTTAGCTGTTACAGTAGTATCCACTAGGTTAGCTGTTACAGTATTATCCACTAGGTTAGTGGTTACAGTAGTATCAAAGATAACCACTGGGTGTCAGCCTTGTCACATTATTGGACATCATGGACAACGTCACCCACCCTCTGCACGCTATGGTTATGACGCAGAGGAGCACTTTCAGTCACAGACTGTTCCCACCACGGTGTGCCAGAGAGCGCTACAGGAGGTCCTTCCTGCCGGCGGCTATGAGACTGTATAATGCCTCACCGGGGTGCCGTGCCGTCGGCAACATAGATCTGGAACTGTTGGGGTGCTAGGACCTAGTTTAACAATTATGCATCCATCCGTGAGTAACTCTGGTCCGTCAGCACTCATCCACTCAGGACCTATTTATTCATACAGGTCTGTATATACATACTCATGTACAGTTGTTATATTATATCACATGCAATATTGTAAGTAATTATTGGACGTAGGCATTCACTCAGGAATGCATATTAGTATCCTGCCAGTTGCACCTTTTCTCATTGCTTTTAGTATATCGAATGTGCAATAAGTGCAGTTGTCTGTAATTAAACCCTGCGCACTAAGGACTGTATTTTAAGGGAATTACTATTATTACCCCAAATGATATCATACACACATTTAGCTATTAAAGTATCTCTTCCTGTCATTTACCTGTACAGTTTGTGTAAACATGCAAGTATTCACTTATCTGTAAATATAACTGTATACCTAACTGTACAGCTAATTTAACCATGCAAGATTTTCACTTACCTGTTCATTTACCCAGTCTGTCTATTAAGTAAACTATTATTACCCTCGCTCATATCATACGCATTTTTAGCTACTGAAGTATTTCTCTGCCATTGACCTGTATAGTATAGTTAACCATCCAACATCCACCAACGTATAGTGTACATATTCAGCCAACCACCCATACTATGCAATGTCCTTTTTATAGCTTTTTTTTTGCACTCCAGATATCTTGTATTTCTATACTTTTTCATACTGCCGCTCTATGTATCATGTACCGTGTATCTGTCTTTTGTGTACTTTCGTTGTGGCATTTTGCACCTGCCCTGTGTTTTGTTGTAGCTGCTTGACAATGAAATTTCCCCCCCGGGGGATCAATAAAGTACCTATCTATCTATCTATTTGGTGAACTTATTCAGCGCATCAGAGTGCATGGTGTCTGGACTGATATACCAGACCTCCAACTCCAAATAGAGTCCATACCATGTTGAGGTGGACTGGCCACGATTCCAGCTGCCTCAGGTATTTAACTTGCCAAAAAAATAATCCTCTCCTGTTATCTCTGCAGGACAGAGAGAGGTACATTCTGCCGCATGAGGCCAGGTACCTTCTTCAGCAGGAGGACAGGTACATTCTGCCGCATGAGGCCAGGTACCTTCTTCAGCAGGAGGACAGGTACATTCTGCAGCAGCCAGTTTAAAAAAGATGGCCTTGAAAGAGAGGATGCGCTGGATGGTCTCTTCCCTCAGTTTATCACCAATTATGTGTTTTCACACCTGTTCCAGGATAGTTGGTGTAAAACATCCTGACAAGGTAATGGTCGAGCATTTTGGTGTGTTAGTCTGTGAAGATGCAAAAGTCTATATGCTATCTAGAGTGTTTTATTGTCGCTTGAGGAGACTAGAAGACCAGGAGAGGCGTCACAAGTTTGTCCGGGAGGTGGGTCAGGCTGTGTAGAGAGAGGAGACAGGCCTTACTCAGTCCTGGACTGTGGAATAGACAGGCAGGTAGGTGGGTCAGGCTGTGTAGAGAGAGGAGACAGGCCTTACTCAGTCCTGGACTGTGGAATAGACAGGTAAGGGGGACTAAAACAGGGAGACTGCAAAGTCCAGGCCCAAAGTCCAGGCCCAAAGTCCAGGCCCAAAGTCCAGGCCCAAAGTCCAGGCCCAAAGTCCAGGCGCTCTTCACTCATGGAGTGAGGGCAGTGATAATGAAGTCAGGGCATCCTCATATCTGGTATGCCCTGCCTAGAAAGAATCTGTAAGCACGTTTCTGGATGCGTTAGAGCTGGTTAGAGAGTGCCTGTAACACAGCTGTAACACGTGTTTGCCAAAAACAATAAAGTAGATGTCTGTCATGTGTAATTTTAATCATATTGTATTATTATTATTATTATTATACTAGCATGAAGATGAAGATATAGTTCTGAGGACAGGGAGCACCACAGTACAAAGTCACCCTTTTTCTATGTTTATGAAAGCGGCTCTAATAGCCACATTCAATATTTTTCATGAATTGAGTGTAAAACAAATTGCTTCTAAAGTTTCTAAAGTCACAGCTACCACATGAATAATAAATAAGTATATACATAATAGTAAAATAAATGAAAATAAATAGACAAGTATATTAATTTGAGCTACTTCATTAGTAAGTTTATTATTTATTTTTACAGTTTTTTAATGTTTGGACTAGTGTTGAGTTTTTGGCTCAGTATCTGAACTTTAACCCTAATACTTATCTAGATTTGACATGATCTCATGGAATCCTGGTTGTGTTCTCCTCAAAACTACAACAACAACAACAACAACAACAACACACACTAAAACAACAACAACACAATCAAAGTAAAAACCTCATGATTTGTTCAAGTGTTATCTTTTCAAGCAATTATACTTCAGTTTTATAAAGCCAGGCTTCAGTTAAAAATAAATTAATATATAACGGTTACTTTTGTCTGGTTTATCTACACATGTATAAACAAGACAGAAGCAAATATTTATACATTTCCGTTTCCAGGTTTGCAACCTGATAGTGATGGGTGAGGGATTAACATCCTGTAGACGTTAACATCCTGTTCAACAGGGTCTGTGGTTAGAGCGTTGGGCCAGTAAGTGAAAGGTCGCTGGTTCCAATACCTGAGCTGTCAAGGCAAAAAACCTGTCGATGTGTCCTTGAGCAAGGCACTTAACCCTAATTTGCTCCAGGGGCGCCGTACTACGATGGCTGACCCTGTAGGTAGGCTGTCATTGTAAATAATAATTTGTTCATAACTGAATTGGCTAGTTAAATAAAAAAATGTTAGCTACAGAACATTTATTTTCCATTTACAATTAAATTCTTGCATTTTGCGGTATTCCCAAACCCAAATCAACTTCACGCCCCAACCCCCTTGTGTAGTATTGAATAGCAAGTTGATACAATCCCACAGTCAAAACAACGTCTTGTTTTGACTTACATTTGGTTGAGTTGTCAACTAACCATAAGTTCAATGTAAAATCATGTCAACATGTCAATGTATTTAGGTTAAAAGTTGGGTGAAAAAGAAAACATGTTTATTCTTATTCTTAAAATAAGAATAAAAATATTATTGTAATATGTAATGTTCTATCTCTAAGCAGGTCATTGTCAAAGTGCTTACAACTCCAGAACCATAGCGTCGTCTTGAGACACTTCCTGTCTTAGTCACTGAGAAGAAACCAGCAGAACTCAGTTGATACAGGAAGCGCATCACCAGTACTAAGGACCACAGACAGTTAATTCCTCTGAGGTCACATCATAAGGTGATTGGGTTACATCAGTTCTAAATGTATATAGGTTAGGAGCTTTTGTGAAACAGCGTAACAGATTTC
This sequence comes from Thymallus thymallus, assembly GCA_023634145.1. NCBI lineage: Eukaryota > Metazoa > Chordata > Actinopteri > Salmoniformes > Salmonidae > Thymallus > Thymallus thymallus. The sequence goes on from CM042406.1 coordinate 31,087,091, forward strand.
ATGTTAACTACGCGTGAGAACTTCTTTCTACATGAGAACTTCTTTCTACATGAGAACTTCTTTCTACTCCTGATTTACAAATACAAAAAAAAGAATACAAAAAGTGAATTGCATTTGTGGAAAGTGATTTACATTTGTGGATTGGTGATTTGTGGATTGGTGATTTGTGGATTGGTGATTGTAAGGGCCTGACTGAGGCCAGATCCCTGACTCCCTCTAGTGGGAGTGGGATGACCACAGTCAGGTCCTGACACTCACAGGTTTGGGTTGTTGGTGATCCCCAATTAGAGACAGCTGTCCTGAGTTGTCTCTAATTGGGGATTCTATTTAGGCGCACCGCACATCCACCTGCGTGTGGATCATTGCTTGTGTTAGTGTACTTGTTTGTTCACTAAAACGCCACGGTGTTCAGTGCGTTTATTGTTTTGTATGTTTTATTAGTGTAATAAAACATGTCTACACTGTTCTCTCGCTCTGCGCCTCGTTCCCTCTACACTCATCGTGACAGAATGACCCACCCCCATGAGACCAAGCAGCGTAAATGAGGAGAACAACGAGAGCAGCGAGGAGGCAACGGTCGGAATCGGGGCTCAGGAGGGCGAATAGCCCGAAGGCAAACCCAAGAAGAATTTTTTGGGGGGGCTATGGAGGTGGTCTGGAAGAGAGGAGGAGGCGCCAATACCACTCTCCAGGTGGAATGACGAGGAGGAAGAGGTACAGGGCTGGTCGGTGTTGGATGAGGAGGCGCGATAGCGGGCTGGAATATTCAGAAGGATCACGGAGCTGAGTAGGCAGAATTGGAAGGAGTGCGAGAGCGAGAGGACAGAGCTGAGGGGAAAGTGGCCCATGAGGGGCATTCCCAATCCGGGTCGTTCGGGGGCAACCTTCCAAGCCGAGTCTCCAGTAAGCCTCTCCAGTTCGGTACGGCCCGTGCCTACTCTCCGCACTCGCCCTGAAGAGCGTGTCACCATTCCGGTGCCATCGGAGCTGTATCCACGCACCAGGCCTCCAGGTCGCCTATCCAGTCCGGTACGCCCAGTGCCGGCTCCTCGCACCCGACCTCCAGTGCGTGCGCCCAGCCAGGTGCCTCCATTGCCGGCTCCACGCACCCGACCTCCGGTGCGCCTTCCCAGTCCGGGACCTATGCTCTGCTCCACTCCCATGCCGGAGCAGTCCGCTCCACCGGTGCCCAGTCCGGGGCTGGTCGTCTGCTCCACTCCCATGCCGGCCGTCTACTCCACTCCCATGCCGGAGCAGTACGCTCCACCGGTGCCCAGTCCGGGGCTGGTCGTCTGCTCCACTCCCATGCCGGCCGTCTACTCCACTCCCATGCCGGAGCAGTCCGCTCCACCGGTGCCCAGTCCGGGGCCGGCCGTCTGCTCCATTCCCATGCCAGAGCAGTCCGCTCCACCGGTGCCCAGTCCGGGTCCGGACGTCTACCCAGCTCCAGAGCCGGAGCCACCTGCCACTCCGGTGCCCAGTCCAGGTCCGGCCGTCTGTACCGCTCCATGGCCGGAGTCGTTCGCCATGCCAGGTCCCATTCCGGGACTGGTCATCGGACTCATGACAGGGAGGAAGTTGTCCACTTCGCCAGGGCTTGAGACACCACCGAGGTGGATGATCCCTCCTCACCCCTCCCAGGTAATTTTTTTTTGTAATTATCGCGGCCGGTAGTCCGCGCCTTAGAGGGGGGCTACTGTCAGGCTCTGGCCATAGGGAGGTCTTTTGCTCACCTAGTTGGCCATGGTCAGAGCCTGACAGGATCTAGGTTTCTAGATCTATGTGTTTGCATTTTGTGTTGAATCCCCAATTAGAGACAGCTGTGAGATGTTGTCTCTGATTGGGGATTCTATTTAAGTTGCCATATCCCACACCTGTGTGTGGGTCATTGTTTAGATGTCATCATCTGAGTAAGTGTGTTCTCTACTACAACTACAACTACGCTTCGCCTTGGTCTATGAACACACACGATCGTGACAGTGATTTACATTTGTGGAAAGTGATTTACATTTGTGAATACATTTGGCATGATATTGATCCCATAGAATAGAGTCTGCAGACACACGATGCAATACAGCATCAGAAAACTTCAGTTTACATTATTGACAAGCTACTAGCAAGTTAGACAGACAAACCATGACATTTTCCCCCCATTTCCAAAATCCCCACATCATGCATTGAGCTAAAAGTTAGCTATTGTTGTGGTCACGAAGATGACTCAAGCGATTTGAAGTGATGCCCCCTTTCGCAGTGTTTTTTTTTTTTTTGTGCATGTTCTGCAGACAGGGTGACCATTTTTCGATTAAGTTTCCCTCAGCACTCTTGTAAAACCCAAAACACGACCACACTTCAGATTTTATCCTCTTAGAAGGCTGAAAAATCTCCCGAGCGCTGTCACTGCCTTCCGCCATGTTTTCACACAAAACAAAACCCACGTTGCATGCTGCACCTGCATCTGTTGCTAACTTTGGTTGATGCTGTACAGTACTTAGTGAGTTTTTCAAACCGTGGTAATCAAACACGGTTTTAATGATAATTACAATTTGAAACGGTAACAGTTTAATCCCTAGTACATTCTATACATTAGTATACTGAATTAAGCGTACATTTTTCGTTAACTGTCATTTCGTTAGTTACGCTCCAACTTTCTCTCCATTTTATGCCAACATCAGCTCTTTTTAAATCCAACAGTTTATATATTTTTTAAGGGATTATCAGTTGGATATGCTATCTGCAAGGTATATCTACCTACCTATCATATGAACATCCTTTTCTGACTCAAATAACATTCCTTCGTGGTAGCTCTGATGTCCAAAAGATTTGCATGTATTTTGAAACTATCTACATTTGTCAGACCAAAATTACTTTGTTATTCTGTCATGGATATAAATGTATTTCCTGTTACCCAGTCATTTACGGTTTCTATGCCTTTAGTTTTCCATGTGGACCAATTTATTGATGAATTCTGAAAAGCTATCCAAGGATTATTCCATAAAGTGGTGTTTCTAGGGAGAGATATTGGTTCTTGTAAAATAAGTATAATTTTCTTCTATATCGTTATAGTGTTCTTAGCTATGAAGTTGTTAATGTTCTTAGATTTATCTGTTGAGCTGGCCACTTAAATTCCTGTCTTGTCCTCAAACTGAAATGTATTAGACTACAGAATGTGTGTGTGTGATGTTCCTGCAGAGACACAAAGGGCCCATTGCATTTATTGGAGTCAGATTGATAAATACATTTAATTATTAAACATATTTCTAACTAACTACAGTATTTCAGATGTTAACATATTGAACGATGCTCGGTACAGTCTACCTACAGATACCACATCACTAAAGACCATCAAACCTCCCCAGCACAAACCAACTTGTTTCTGAAAAACCACAAGCTCTTCTGTAGAAAATGCTTTGAGGGGAGTGTATTCAACCACGGCCTATGTCCTACGTTGACTGAGCGAGCACCTGTTTACTTCCTGAACTGCATACTACTTGTAGTTTTCACCGACAACGGTCTCATCATTTCGACATTGACAGGAAGTCAAACTTAATGGATCAATGAAATGAAATGAAATCTCTGTTTCTGCTACACATCTGTTGGCTGGAAATCACCACAGGTATTTAAACTCTTCATACCTTTGACATGTAATGAATTCTAGAGTTAAAGGAGGTTATACCTCTTGGACTTGGAGGGTATCCTGCTGTAGGTCTAATTATTCATGCTTTTGGAACACATGCCATGGATTGGTATATGTGAGATACTGTACCAAAACATATTTGAGTGATCCTTGTTCTTAATCTCAACACCTAACTAGAGATGGTAAAAGTTGTAACTGTATCACATAATATCACATAAGAATAAACATTTATTTTGTGCAGAAAACTTCCTTGATAATATAACTGTAAAATGTAATTACTAGGCAAGGTTTATGTCCTGTCTGGTGATAGACTTCTCAAAAGCAGACCTTGGGTTATTGCCGCCCACATCAGGACTGACTCAAACTTTACCCAGCAGCCCAGCTAACAATGTTTGTTTTAAATGTGAACCCGTTCCTCTCTCATTAGGAATCAGGGGGGGACATTCAGTGGACCAGTATGGCTTGAAGGGGGGTTCAATATGTCTGGCTGTTGCAGAACCTGAGATTCTCAAAGGACTAAAATGGAAGGCGGGCAGTGATGTAATAGTTGATGATAAAGAGATCTCTCCTAAATACAAGGACAAGGTGGACTATAACTCTGTGAACCACTCTCTGTGTATTAAGAATCTGTTGAACACAGACAGTAGAATTTACATGGGAAGCGCAATTAATCAGAGAGACTGGACACATTCAACTACCACATACAGACTAAAGGTGCTTGGTGAGTTTTGTGAATTATTTACACCGGTAGTCTTCTTTTCGTTTCTTGAATACAATTGTTGTCTCTAGACCACTCATAGATATAGGGATCTCTTTCCCAACTCCATTGGTTCTTGTAGATCATGTTCACAAACCAGTCATGGATGTCACTTCTCTCTTCAACACAAGTGTGGGACTCTGTGATGTCACAGTGAACTGTTCAGTTAAAGATGGCTGGATGTGGCGGGGGTCAGTGTGCAGAGTCACAACAGTTACTGTCTCTGTCTGGTGTCAACATCATCATCTCCAATGGCAACGGAACTATCCAATGCACCAGCAGCAACCACGTCAGCACACAGACCATCTCTCAACCCGCGGAGGACATATGTAAGACCCATTCTAGTATTCATTTGGAGATCTACCTGTGAGGTTAGAAGCTGAACCTCATGCTGATATTGTACAGTCATTCTGTAATACATCTGCCGTTGTTTAATACTATATGATGCGATATTATACATTGGAAAAAGCACACGCAGTGTATCAAAGTTATATGCTCAGCATTTTCATTTATTTAGAGCTATCTCATAAACGCCCAGCTTTTCTGTCACGATGCGTAGTCATGGGACGATAAACGGATCGTTCGTGGAGTGACATCCTTTTTATTTAAACTTATAACACTCATAAGTTCCCAGAAATAACAAAGGAGAGTAGAACACAAAGTGACTTACTTGCAGCACACATGGGGCCCTTACAATTTTGACTAGGTCTTTTTTTTTTTTTTTTAAGACTAACTCAATTAGAAATTTCAACAACAACAAAAAATCCTAGTCAAAAGGTTCGGTGTTTATGAGATAAGTCTAAATAAATTAAATATCCGTGGTGTGCTTTTCCCTGAGGATATATTTTTTACATTGACTCTTTTTGGAATTAGAACCGCACACATCTACTTGGAACAATTTACTATAATCTTGGCTGAAAGCAAATGATCATCACATTAGACCAAATGTATTTGTGTAATATTGTATTGGTGAAATGTTGTCTTTTTGGGTCTGAGAGGGTAACCCAGAACCCAGATTGTGTGTCCAAGGCAACGGTGTAAAGTACTTATGTAAAAATACTTTAAAGTACTACTTAAGTATTTTGGGGGGTATCTGTACTTTACTATTTATATTTTTGACAACTTTTACTTTTATACATTCCTAAAGAAAATAATGTACTTTTTACTCCATACATTTTCCCTGACAACCAAAAGTACTGATTACATTTTGAATGCTTAGCAGGAAAGGAAAATGGTCTAATTCACACACTTATCAAGAGAACATCCCTGGTCATCCCTACTGCCTCTGATCTGGCTGACTCACTAAACACACATGCCTCGTTTGTAAAGTATGTCTTAGTGTTGAAGTGTGCCCCTGGCTATCTGTAAGTTAAAAAAACAAGAAATCTGGTTTGCTTAATATAAGGAATTTGAAATAGTTCATACTTTTACTTTTCATGCTTAAGTATATTTTAGCAATTACATTTACTTTTGATACTTAAGTATATTTTAAAAAATAAATACTTTTAGACTTTTACTCAAGTAATATTTTTCACTTTTACTTGAGTCATTTTCTGTTAAGGTATCTTTACTTTTACTAATGTATGACAATAGGGTCCTTTTTCCACAACTGGTCCCAGGTATTGGTGAGAACGGCAGAGCTTCAGCATCATCAGTAAGGGCCATTATTGTTCGATCAGTGTTAGTCTATTTTGGATTGGCAGTCACCATAATGGCCATCATGAAGGTCAAAAGATGGATATCCTCAAAAGAAGTTGACTCAACTCAGGTAGGCTACTTCCTGTGAAATTGATTTATTATTATTTGTATTTGTACTTTGATGAATGAAGGTTTGATGTTATTGTAATGTCTCATCTTTAGGAAGTCATTGTTGAAGTCGCCGTCACCTCAGTGAATGATTCAGCAGAGGCGAGGCCAGAACCACTGGGCCCTCCTGAGGTAGAAACACTTTACAGAAATGTCCAGAAACCAGGATGGCAACACTGAATGGACTTCACCCAATTGACCAGCATTCTTTATGATAGACTGTAATATCGTTGGACAAATATTGAACACATATTTCATTTAGTATTATCTGCAGTGTATTCGCTTAAAGTGTGAGCTGTGTCGGGTCGACTTCCACAACAACTAAGAGTATTGAAGCTACTGGTCGTGGCAACGTCATATCGCTAAGTCTCAGTATAATGCAACTTTTTGTAACGTTGAATGTCTCACTTTGGTTGTGTTTTTGGAATGTTGAACGTCACACTTTGGTTGTGTTTTTGGAATGTTGAACGTCACACTTTGGTTGTGTTTTTGGAATGTTGAACGTCACACTTTGTTTGCTTTTTTGGAATGATGAATGTCACATTTTTTTGTGTTTTTGGAATGATGAATGTCAAACTTTTAAGTTCTTGTTTTTACAAAAAAATTATAATAAATTAATCATTGAACCATCACTGCTCAACCTCAAGTTTACACAGTCAATGCAATGCGTTGTGGAATATCACATACCACATCCTGTCTAATTAAAAATAGTACCTGTTTCTGAACTTGGCCTTGTGGTTAAGGCCGCTGGCTTGCGTTGGTTTGAGTCCTGGCACCTACCGGGCCAACTCTGTACCTCCTCCTCTCTCTCCCACCTTAATTTTAAATATATACAGTGGGGAGAACAAGTATTTGATACACTGCCGATTTTGCAGGTTTTCCCACTTACAAAGCATGTAGAAGTCTGTAATTTTTATCATAGGTACTCTTCAACTGTGAGTGACGGAATCTAAAACAAAAATCCAGAAAATCACATTGTATGATTTTTAAGTAATTAATTTGCATTTTATTGCATGACATAAGTATTTGATACATCAGAAAAGCAGAACTTAATATTTGGTACAGAAACCTTTGTTTGCAATTACAGAGATCATACGTTTCCTGTAGTTCTTGACCAGGTTTGCACACACTGCAGCAGAGATTTTGGCCCACTCCTCCATACAGACCTTCTCCAGATCCTTCAGGTTTCGGGGCTGTCGCTGGGCAATACGGACTTTCAGCTCTCTCCAAAGATTTTCTATTGGGTTCAGGTCTGGAGACTGGCTAGGCCACTCCAGGACCTTGAGATGCTTCTTACGGAGCCACTCCTTAGTTGCCCTGACTGTGTGTTTCGGGTCGTTGTCATGCTGGAAGACCCAGCCACGACCCATCTTCAATGCTCTTACTGAGGGAAGGAGGTTGTTGGCCAAGATCTCACGATACATGGCCCCATCCATCCTCCCCTCAATACGGTGCAGTCGTCCTGTCCCCTTTGCAGAAAAGCATCCCCAAAGAATGATGTTTCCACCTCCATGCTTTACAGTTGGGATGGTGTTCTTGGGGTTGTACTCATCCTTCTTCTTCCTCTAAACACGGCGAGTGGAGTTTAGACCAAAAAGCTCTATTTTTGTCTCATCAGACCACATGACCTTCTCCCATTCCTCCTCTGGATCATCCAGATGGTCATTGGCAAACTTCAGACGGGCCTGGACAAGCGCTGGCTTCAGCAGGGGGACCTTGCGTGCGGTGCAGGATTTTAATCCATGACGGCGTAGTGTGTTACTAATGGTTTTCTTTGAGACTGTGGTCCCAGCTCTCTTCAGGTCATTGACCAGGTCCTGCCGTGTAGTTCTGGGCTGATCCCTCACCTTCCTCATGATCATTGATGCCTCACGAGGTGAGATCTTGCATGGTGCCCCAGACCGAGGGAGATTGACCGTCATCTTGAACTTCTTCCATTTTCTAATAATTGCGCCAACAGTTGTTGCCTTCTCACCAAGCTGCTCGCCTATTGTCCTGTAGCCCATCCCAGTCTTGTGCAGGTCTACAATTATATCCCTGATGTCCTTACACAGCTCTCTGGTCTTGTCCATTGTGGAGAGGTTGGAGTCTGTTTGATTGAGTGTGTGGACAGGTGTCTTTTATACAGGTAACGAGTTCAAACAGTTGCAGTTAATACAGGTAATGAGTGGAGAACAGGAGGGCTTCTTAAAGAAAAACTAACAGGTCTGTGAGAGCCGGAATTCTTACTGGTTGGTAGGTGATCAAATACTTATGTCATGCAATAAAATGCAAATTAATTATTTAAAAATCATACAATGTGATTTTCAGGATTTTTGTTTTAGATTCCATCTCTCACAGTTGAAGTGTACCTATGATAAAAATTACAGACCTCTACATGCTTTGTAAGTAGGAAATCCTGCAAAATCGGCAGTGTATCAAATACTTGTTCTCCCCACTGTATATGTCATTGAAAAACAATCAAATACTTTCTGTAAAATACAGGAGGAGAGTCCAATAAAAGAATAGTGCCTAGCAGCTAGGGCAAAAGCTAAACAACCTGATCACTTTCAATGTACTTGTAGCTACATAACATTTACAAAACATTTATTAAATATAAATATAGATGTGTCATTTCTCACTACTTATTCAATATAATGCTATTACATACCCGGCCATTCATCATCATGTCTTGAGACATCTTAAGACGTCTTATAATATACAGTCAAGTGAAAAAGTAAGTACACCCCCTGGAAAGGTCTCTTTTTTCTTTTACATATTTGGACAGAAGGATATGTAATCTTCACTTCAACACTATTGAAAGATAAAGGTAACCTAATTTAACAAATCACACTGAAAGATAATAATTTGCAATCGTGAATTCATCAAAAATCAACAGAAATGAAATTCCATAGTGCGGAAGAAATAAGTACACCCCTAGCTTCAATAGCTTGTGTTTCCCCCTTTGGCTGAAATAACTTCATGTAGACGTTTCTTGTAACTGTCTATAAGTCTCTTACATCGACTGGGAGACATTTTTGCCCACTCTTCTTTACAGTACTGCTTCAACTGTGTCACGTTCGAGGGATTTATTACACGCACATCCCGCTTCAAGTCTCCCCACAGCATTTCGATAGGATTAAGATCTGGGCTTTGACTCTGCCATTCCATAACCCTCCATTTCTTCTTTCTGAACCATTCTGTTGTAGCTTTGCTTTTGTGTTTTAGATCATTGTCCTGTTGTAAGATCCATGTTTGGTTCAGCTTCAGCTTTTTGACCGATGGCCTCACATTCTCCTCAATAATTCTCTGGTACAATACAGGATTCATGGTTGAGTCCATGATGGCAAGTTGGCCAGGCCCTGAGGCAGCAAAGCATCCCCAAAATGATGTGGTTCTGGCCAGGACAGTGATGTGGTTCTGGCCAGGAGAGTGCTGTGGTTCTGGTCAGGAGAGTGATGTGGTTCTGGATAGGACAGTGCTGTGGTTCTGGCCCCTCCCCTGGGGAAGTGTTCACTAAGTTGTAAGCTCTTGGAACAATAACCTGTTTGGAGAGGAAACATTAGAACATTTAAATTATTACAATTATCATTCTTTAAAACGATTGTCTCATATAATGCATAGATGAATGAATGACAGAAAAGGTACCTATTCTAGTGAAAGTTGATCTTTAGGGATTTGACATCTTCTGGCATGTATGATGTATAAAACACCAAGGAACACACCAACTAAGAGTAATCCACCAATAACACCACCCACAATGATGTAAACTGAGGCTTTCCCATCCTCACTACTACCTGAGGTCACACACACACACACACACACACACACACACACACACACACACACACACACACACACACACACACACACACACACACACACAGATTAAGAACAGTGTTCATAAAATGATAGTTTCATACAGGCAGAATTATTCCAATCTTAACTAGAGAATAATTACAATAATGATATCAAAAGTTGATGTTTTTATGCTGATGAATTTAACTTTTATTCATATTATATTATTAGTGTGTTATTAAACCGTGATAGAAGTATGCAGTGAAGGTGAAGGCTAAATGGTACTTACAGTCCTCCGTGGGTTGAGAGATGCTCTGTGTGCTGACATGGTTGCTGCTGGTGCATTGGATTGTCCCGTTGCCATTGGAGATGATGATGTTGACACCAGACCGAGACAGTAACTGTTGTGACTGTGTACACTGACCCCCGCCACAGACAGACAACATCCAGCCATCTTTAACTGAACAGTTCACTGTGACATCACAGAGTCCCACACTTGTGTTGAAGAGCGATGTGACATCCATGACTGGTTTGTGAACATGATCTATAAGAGACAGGTGTAAGAACCAAAGAAGAGTTGAGAAAGATAACTTCTCAACCATTAAATGTACCGCAAATGACCAGAACTGAAACCTCAGAATACTCACCCTGCACCGATAGTCTATATTTAGTACTTAATTCATTCCAACTTTTCCGGTAGTTTACCATGTAAATTCCACTGTCATTCCCCATTAGAATCTTAATGCACAGAGAATGGTTTGCATTGTGATAATCCACCTTCTCCTTGTATTTAGGAGAGATCTCATCGTCTCCAACTATTACATCACTGTCCTTCATCCATTTTAGTCCTTTGAGAATCTCAGGAGGTTCTGCAACAGCCAGGCATATTGAACCTCCCTTCAACCCATACTGGTCCACTGAATGTTCCCCCCTGATTCCTAATGAGAGGACCAAGATTACATTTAGCATTTCACTGACAGTCATTCATGTGCATATTGAGTCAGTAATGCCGGGCACACACTACACGATCTTACCAATTTACAAATCGTAACAGACCACACACTTAACGACAAATAAACAGTTTAGATCGTTAAGTGTGTGGAGGGTAACGACACAATACACCACACACTAAACGATTCCATTCCCGAACAACCCAGTCCAGATTTTCAAAACCGGAAATCTCGTGATTATTAAATCAGCGTGGCTCCCAATCGGCTATCGTTATTCCCAACTCACTTGCCGGCGTGCTCGAGTTTCCCCCGCACTACAGGAAATCGGATCGTAAATATTGAACATGTTTAATATTAAAAAATCTTTAAAAAAAAACACTCTTAACATACCACACACTACAGGATAATGAGGCAAATAAAATCGGTATTATTATCGTGTAGTGTGTGCCCGGCATAAGTCATTTGCTGCCTAAAATCCAAACTTTTCCAATTACCCATGTTATGTCCATAAACTATTATCAGTTCAAGTTCAAAATCATTTCTTCTCTTCCACACAATATAATTAATTTAATGAATGTTACCTGTGTTGATACCTAGACATAGAATGAGAAGAAACCCGAGAATATTCATATTCCTTTTGGAAATGAGAGATGAAATCTGCCTTCTTCTATCAGATAGCATTCGCCTAATAATGCAGCGATGAAACGCTTTTTACCGAACATTGTCAACTCCTCGGTAAGGAAAGTAGCTATTGGCTGTCCTAAATGTCGCGAGAAGTCGCAAAATGACGTCATCACCCATAATGTGCATGTCATTGTGATGGACGCTGTAGGAGAGACAAAAAGTTAGTAAAAAAAAACACCCTAAATATGTTTAGAACTACAAAGGAACTTTCTTCTGTCGATTCTTGTTTTTTTTTAATGTAACAATTCCAACCCTCCTCCTTTATAAGAGTTACTTAGTTTTTTTTAAATATTATATATATATTTTTTTGTTTAGTTTTCTGAAGTTTGGTTTGGTTTTTAACCTTATGGTCCACTTAGGAGCCTACAACAAGTCACAGTAAAACATTAACATATCTTTAACCATAACATTTTTTACATTTTTTTGTATACAATCTACATTAACAATCTAAATGGACCAAAAAGAGACAATAGAAAAAACTGTCAATGGCAATGTGAGAAAATTATGGTAACTAGTCTGGCCCTAATTCAGGTTAATTGTTTTTTCCAGACCCCCCTCCACACACACACAGGCTGTGCTGGCTCACAGAAAGAGTGGGTCATCGTCATTTTGGCCAAGGCTCTCTATGGCAGGTTCAGCAACTGAGGGGGCTGACTTAAATTAGTAAGCAGCTGATGTGCCAAAAAGCTGCAAAACATTATCAGGCAGCTGGTGCTCATAGCAAGCCTCACCAGACAGCTTCAATCCATATTGAATGTGCAGGATGGAGTTAAGGGTCTGCAAGGACATCCGATTTCTAAGTTAGCTTTTTACCACACTCATCTGGCTGAATACTCTCTCGACTTCAGCATTCGAGTGTGGCAAGGACAACACAGACACAGCAGCCATGGCAAGTTCTTGAAACGGGTTGATATCAGCTGCATCCCTGAACTTCCAAATCTTTTTGTCTCATTCCATTTACTAAGATGGATGGCACGCCATTGCTGGACAATCTTGTCTATCTCTGCGGGGGAGTGGCTATTTTTTCTATGTCTCCAGGGCTTATTGTGCTTTAGAGTTTCCTCCACATTGAAAACTGTACTGCAATGCTTCGATGTTGTCCGGCAGTCTCACCCTCAACTCATTAGTGAGGGAGATGGTGAAGGCTACACACCGCTTTCGGACAACTGCCTTTGACTCAAAAAGGTAACCAAGGTACGGTTTGGGACTGATGTATCCATCTATTAGCCCTTTGAGTACATCAACATTTGCCAGTGGATTCAGCACCCTGCTGCTGACAGACTTGATCAGGCTAACCAACCTGTCAAGTAGCTTAAGAGGATCTACTTGCTCTCCCTCAAAAGCCTTGATAGCCAACTGTACCTCACCCAGCACTGACTTCAAAAAAGTCAGATACAATATGCTTTGAGGAGTATAAAACCTCAGCCATGTAGCAGTGTTCACTGGACTTGGTGACTGCGAAATGCAGCCTAAGCTCCTCCCACTGGTCCAAAATTGCGTGAAACCGCAGGTTCAATGGAGAGCCAACTTGTGGCACACACCTTGGTTATCTGTAAAGGTTTCTCTCCACAGTTGATGGTCTCATATTTGGCCTTGTAGGCCTCCCTGCGCTTTGGATACACTGAAAACCAGTTATAAGTCTCTCGTACCAAGTACTCCACACTACGGGGGATGGTGTCATTGGAAGCATGACTTACAGCAAGCAGCAGAGAGTGGCACACACAGCAAATAAGAACCAGATCTTTGAGACCATACTCCTCCTTCAGCACTTTATGGACCCCACTGTTAATCCCCGTCATAACAGAGGCATTGTCAGTCTCTATCCCCAGGAGTTTCTCTTTTTTAAGACAATACTTCTCGAGGAAAGCCACAACAGCACGGGCTATAGATTTGGCATCTCCTCCCTCCAACTCAACAAGACCCAGAAATGTTGATACAATTGTATGCTTGGTGTCACTAAAGTACCTTATCACAACCCCCAGGTACTTAGAAACACTTACATCCGTGGACTCATCGAGGAGGAGGCTGAAACGCTGGTCACCCACATCTGCAACCAACTTTTTCAGAAAGTATGGTGCTAGAAAACCATTAATCATTTCTGTGCAGCAGTGGAGTCTGAGAAAGCAGCTCTACATGCTTCTCCAATGTGATCACATGCCAGCATGGAACAGTGTTCAGCGATAGCTAAGCCATGGTGGCCTCAGCCTTTTTTGCAGAGTACATTTTTTTAACGATAAATGGCAGCTTGTTTTGGGTGGAACTGTTATAAGGCTTTGCCTTTTGAGAATGTTTTTGAGTTGTCATGTGTTTTTTTACATCACCTAGTTTGCCGTAGAAATCAGCCTTACAATACAGGCTGTATGCCCGTGTATCATCTCCAATAAACAGCTTCCACCAGCCTTTGAATTCAGGGTTTGATTCCCACTCCTTTCTGTATTTTTTGAGTGTACATTTTAGACTGAGACATGATGAGCTAGCCAGCTAGATGTTTAGCTTATGTCACAGAGAGGCACACTGTCACGTTTGGGTGTGTAGAGAGACCAAGGCACAGCGTAGCGATAGTTCGACATCGTTTATTATATAAATAAACTATACTGGACATCGACTATACAAAATAACAAATATGCAATTCAATACGGAAACACACTTAGCACGAACACGGGACATACATATAACAATGAACCACGCCAAGGGAGTGGAACACAGACATATAAGTAGGATCCCTAATTAGAGGTAATGCATAGCAGCTGCCTCTGATTAGGGATCCCACACACAACACCACACAGATGTAGAAATAATAGATCTGCCAGACTCTGACCATAGAAATATAGAGAAGCAAAGCTTCTCTATGGCCAGAGCCTGACAGTACCCCCCCTCAAAGGCGCGGACCCCCGGCCGCAAGAAAACAAACACAAAAACATGAGGGAAGGGTCAGGGAGGAAAAAACATCACAACCATCGCAGGTGGCGGTTCCGGCCCCGGCGAAGTGGATAGCTTCCCCCTCTTTTCTACTGGGCCCGGACTGGGCCCCGGTGTGGCAGGCGACTCAGGCCATTTAAAGGGATAACCCACCGGTCCTGGAAATGACCATGGTGGGGCAAAAGGCTCAGGCCATGGAGCGGGGCAAATAACCGGGCCAGGACTGGGCACCCGTGGGGCAGGCGACTCCGGCCTTTCAAAGAGGTAAACAACCGGTCCTAAAAATGGCACCGGTGGGGAAAAAGACTCAGGCCATGGAGCGGGGCAAATAACCGGGCCAGAACTGGGCACCGGTGTGGCAGGCGACTCCGGCCTGTGGACCACCACGGGAGTCTCCGGGCTGTCGACCATCACGGGAGGCTCCGGGCTGTCGATCATCACGGGAGGCTCCGGGCTGTCGACCATCACGGGAGGCTCCGGGCTGTCGACCATCACGGGAGGCTCCGGGCTGTCGATCATCACGGGAGGCTCCGGGCTGTCGACCATCACGGGAGGCTCCGGGCTGTCGACCATCACGGGAGGCTCCGGGCTGACGACCATCACGGGAGGCTCCGGGCTGTCGACCATCACGGGAGACTCCGGGCTGGGGAGGCGCACCGGCGGTCTGGTGCGTGGAGCCGGCACTGGAGGTACCTGGCTGGGCGCACGCACTGGAGGTCGGGTGCGGGGAGCCGGCACGGGACGTACCGGACTGGAGAGGCGCACTGGAGGCCTGGTGCGTGGAGCCGGCACTGGAGGAACCTGGCTGGGCACACGCACTGGAGGTCGGGTGCGGGGAGCAGGCACAGGACGTACCGGACTGGAGACGCGCACTGGAAGCCTGGTGCGTGGAGTCGGCACTGATGGCACCGGACTGATGACACGCACCTTGGGGCGAGTGCGGGGAGCAGGCACATGACGTACCGGACTGGAGAGGCGCACTGGAGTGTAGCAGACGGCCGAACCCAGACTGGGCACCGGTGGAGCGGACTGCTCTGGCACTGGAGTGTAGCAGACGGCCGGACCCAGACTGGGCACCGGTGGAGCGGACTGCTCTGGCACTGGAGTGTAGCAGACGGCCGGACCCGGACTGGGCACCGTTGGAGCGAACTGTTCTGGCACTGGAGTAGAGCAGACGGCCGGACCCCGACTGGGCACCGGTAAAGCGGACTGCTCTTTCACGGGAGTGGAGTAGGCGACTGGACACGGACTGTTCCATTCCGACATTTCCCTTTCAACCTCTTCCGCTATCTCCCACATTTCCTCCAAAACGTCTCCAAAATGTCTCTCCAAATATTCCTCCTCTTCTTCACTTTGCGCCCCCCATTTATATTTTGGGCACAGTGTATCCCAGATGGAGAGTGGTACTGGCTTGTCCTCCTCAAAACCAGACCACCCCCATAGCCCCCCCCCCCCCGAAATTTTGGAAGCTTGTGCGGGCCAATGAGGGATGGGGGGTATGTCTTCAAGGAATGGTTCCTTCTCTGTTTGTGAACTAGTGAACGGCAGATGTCATTCGATTAAACTGATTTTGCACATCAAATTCACATACAACTTCACTAGATTGTTTGATTGAGGATTTGTAATACCCTGTTTAAAAAACTCTAATGAGTTTATTATGATGAGATATTATTAGAGTGGGGGTCTAAGCACAATGGTTTACTGGGCCTACATTATTGTGCTCTACTCTATAGAGGAAATTAAATAATATTTAGATGTGTTTTCACTCGTGATATCATGCTGCTTATCAGTAAGAGTTATAAAAACAGTTTCGAAATGGGTCACTAGGCCCTAAAAATGACTACAAAGGGACACACTACGGGTCATACTGTTCCTTTAAGGCTGGGCACGCCCCGCGACTACTGTTTTATCCAAAATATGCATAATTTATAGGCTACGGAACGTAACAATCGCGATGTGCTTTGGACCAATCAAAGACGAGCTCTAACCGCGGGAGATCCAAATTTCGCGGGACGTAATTTGGCGCTAAAAAAGCAATTCTTCCGAGCTCCAAGTCCCTCGTATATACAATTAAGCTTTTTAACTGGACGTGAACCCGACAGTAGCTATATCTCCTCTCCTGAAAATCGGAAGAATCCTTCAAAATTGTGTATTTTCTGGAGGAATCTGCATCTCAAAACGTAAACTTAAAGGTTTGCTCATACTATACTTGCAAATATCGGGACTTATGGTTTTTATTTATTTACTATTTAAAAAATTAGGCAACGTTTACGTTTCCTCTACTGGACAAAGGATAATATCGGTTGTAAAGCTACAGTAGTTGTTTCATTGAAGATATTCAAGCAAAGGATATCTCTGATGCATATTTCACTTGTGAATTTTGCACATTATGAACTAAATAACCTTTTGTGAATATATTTTAACTTTTATCAAGCTAGCTACGAATTGAGAGAACGTTTACAATTCGTAACGGAAAGACAGTGTCGTGAATACATATTTCTGGAATCGTCGTGCTTTCGTAGCTAAACATATTTATTTTAAACAGTCGTTATTTTAATTTACTAAAATGATGCGGATACCCAAAGGCGTATCTCCTGCGTCTGGTCGAGGTGCTCTAGGGGGACTTTCGTGTTCGCAGAAGAAAGTTTTGTCCGGAGTGAAGACCGAGTTCTTCAGCACCGGGTTATCCAGTCCACCGATGAACTCGGTACCGGCTGGATACTTTACCCAAATATGCAACACGACAGCGGCGGAACAAAGGGCGAACTGCCTATATGCAACCCCCCATGGACCCGAAGCTAAACCCATCAGATCATCCTCCGGTCGTCTCCCGGTAAGACTAGATAAACAAAGGACGATGAAACTACCACCAATCGATATAAGTTAGCTATCCGCTTGATAATTTACGTTACTAACTATGCAATGTGTCATATTATATGGGCAAAATATTCCCAAGTTCCAATGGCATGCACATATTAATCGGAGTTGTGCCGTGCTTGACATTTAAAAGGTGTTGGGACATTTTCAGGCAACGTCGCGGAAGCAGTGTGCACTTTGTGTCAATGAACAGTCCGTGACATGTCTCCCGCAGCCCAGCTCTATTAGACACAGAGGGTTAGGGAGGGTTGAGAGTGTTTAGGGGGGCCCTCGGTGTGGGTTAGCCAAGACTGGGGGTATCACTGAATTCCCATCGCTAATTTCACCCCTATTTGGAGAAGGAGATTTCTCATTCTAAATGCTCCATCTGGTCAGGGAACATATTTCCTAATGCCCATCCAGGCAATACCAGTAATTTGCCCAAAATGCTATTTAGCTTAACACGTTGTTTAGCCATAGCCCACAGCTGTCATTAACCAAGCCATAACCTCACCTTGACTAACCAAGCCATAACCTCACCTTTAACCAAGCCATAACCTCACCTTGACTAACCAAGCCATAACCTCACCTTTAACCAAGCCATAACCTCACCTTGACTAACCAAGCCATAACCTCACCTTGACTAACCGATCCATAACCTCACCTTGACTAACCGATCCATAATGTCAGCTTCCTATTGTAATACCCGGACCACCACTAGGTCACATGGTCCGGGTATTCATCGCCCCTCTCTATCCTACTGTTAGGATTAGGGCCATGAGGTTTTTTTGATCAGGAGAAAAAAGTTGTAATAAAACTATTTACTACTAGTTTACAACTAGTTAAAGAAGTTTACAACTAGTGATCAAATCAAATGTTATTTGTCACATGCTTTATAAACTACAGTGATCGCCTGTAACTAGAGCCCAGAGTTTTGATAAACAACAGGCAGGCAATAAGTTCTTTATATTGTCTGGAAACCACAGTTCAGAGAGGCTATATTTGCCCTGGAAACTGCAGAGTGATAGGCCTATGAGTAAAAAACGTTGAAAATATGTCTCTTCAAAGTCTGGTGCTCACTGAGTGTCAGAAGAAGCTCCTCCTGCCCTGCTACTCATAAACACTTTGGGCTGTGCTGCTGTGAAGGAGACATTTCCTTCTCCCTGTCCTGTCAACAACATGACAAAGTTACCCTCCTTTGGTGGGGGTCACTCACAGACACTTCACAGATAGTCATGGATACTTCAAACTTGGCAGAGGCAAGAGAAAATGGTCTGTGTCCCAAATGGCATCCCATTCCCCTACATACTGCACTACTTTTGACCAGAGACCTATGAGTTAGTAATACACTATGTAGGGAATAGGGTGGCATTTGGGACGCAGACAGACGTGGTCACATGCCGTACTACTATAGATTACTTGAGAGGATATTTACCCACTGTGTAATATTTATAGTGGTTGCTGAGATGTTTGCGTGATTTGTGATGGCGTGATCCTTGACATTGTCAATGCATTTCCTGTGAGGGTGATACTACTACTACTAACTGGAAAATGTTTAACAGAAGTTTACTCCCCAGTTGAAAAACAGGACAGAAGGTCAAGGATTTCAGTTTGACACATATATATATGGAAGATTGAAGTTCACAATAGGCAGGGATATAACACATCATGAGGGAAGTTTGAGTAGACAATTGCTTTTATAGACGCACATTAAGTGACCATGTGAGATGTATTAAGGCCTAGGCTAGTCATTCTACCCCCTTTAGGGTTCTAGAAGATAATGTTTTTGCCCTTTATGTCGCTCAATTGTGTTATTATTATGATAGTAAATAAAACTGTGTAATGGAGTTTTCCACAATGCATGCCTAGGTACCTAGATTTCCGTGACATGCTAGCTACACCCTGACCCCCCCCCCCCCTCACACGTCACTACCTCATGTCATCATTGACTACCCCCTCACCATCTCGGGGACCCCCATGGTGAGCCCCTATTCGGACTCGGGGTGCCGGGGTGTGAGATTGCCCACTTTGTGCCTCGTTTACACGCCAGCCAAAGGCTCTCTCTCCCCCTGCCCTAGGCCCCACTCCCCACTCCGACCCAAAGGCTAGCATGCTTCCCTCAATGGGGTTTGTTTAGCATTTCAAAGTCCACCCCAAATGGACCTCCTGTCCCTTTTCCCTTCGTCACCTTGACAACGTCATCAGCAATGCAGCTCAACCTTTGCATAGTTGTTGTGCCGCCGACTACCAGTCCCATGGATGTAGTGTGGTGTAGGTAGGAATATGCTAGATTTTGAATGGTTCTTTTTGTCTTGTTTTGTTGTCAGACATATTGAAACTTGCCCCTACCTGGGAAGACTGGTTCTACATAATTGAACTGGGTCATATTCATTAAGGCAAAGCGTAAGGCAAAGGTTTTACAACGTAAACCAAAAACGAGCTTTTGTTTTGCACAAGTTCGGGTAGTCCCTGCAGGTTTCCGTCAGTTTCCTTCTGTTTGTTAACTAATGAATACAACCCAGGTGTTTGAAGAGAGAGACGGTAGCTAGGCTAGCTAGCAAGACTGTTGAAAGCCTTTGCTTCATGTGACCCATATTTGTGAAATACCAGTCATATCGGCAGGAGTTGAAGGGGAGGGTTGAGTCATGGGTGGGTGGAAGGAGAGCTGAACTTATTAGGGTGTAACCTAGTCGCTGTGGGGCAATAATGGCTGTGGGTTTAAACACTATAACTTACTGTGTCATGTAGATAAAGGAGGGGCTGTGAAGGAGGGGCTCAGTGTATTTAAATGCCCTGCAATGGCCTACTAATGTGTAGACAACTGCTCTGGTTAGCTGTTAACTCAATGTTTGAGCTCAACATTATTTTTAGCTACTGTTAGTGTTTGTCTGTGTCTCATTCTGTTCTGTAGCTCTTTCTATATTGTTTTTAGCATTTGGTTTTAGAGCTAACATATATATATATATATATATATATATATATATATATATATATATACAGTGGGGAGAACAAGTATTTGATACACTGCTGATTTTGCAGGTTTTCCCACTTACAAAGCATGTAGAAGTCAGTAATTTTTATCATAGGTACTCTTAAACTGTGAGTGACGGAATCTAAAACAAAAATCCAGAAAATCACATTGTATGATTTTTAAGTAATTAATTTGCATTTTATTGCATGACATAAGTATTTGATACATCAGAAAAGCAGAACTTAATATTTGGTACAGAAACCTTTGTTTGCAATTACAGAGATCATACGTTTCCTGTAGTTCTTGACCAGGTTTGCACACACTGCAGCAGGGATTTTGGCCCACTCCTCCATCCAGATCCTTCAGATTTCGGGGCTGTCGCTGGGCAATACGGACTTTCAGCTCCCTCCAAAGATTTTCTATTGGGTTCAGGTCTGGAGACTGGCTAGGCCACTCCAGGACCTTGAGATGCTTCTTACGGAGCCACTCCTTAGTTGCCCTGGCAATATATATATATATATATATACATATATATAGGATTTGTTTTTTAACTCGTCCAACTGACTCACCATTCAAAACCTCACTACCAACACAAACTCACAGGCTTCAGCTGAGCCTCTGCAAAGCTGCCGGGCTGCAAAACGGGTTAAATGTTAAAGGAGCAGGTCCACAGAGCTGTCAACAACACACGGCTGACATTTTAACCGCTACACGTCATGTAATCCTCTCTGTCATTTCCTCACTTTTAGACTATGTCAAAGTGTCACAATCTGTGAGGTATTCTGAAAAGGTCTTAATAGGTCCAATGCAGCCATTTTCATCTCAATATCAAATTATGTGTAACAATTAAGTACCTTCCTGTGGTTGTTTTAAATTAAAATGGTCAAAAATAAACAAAAATCGTTTCTTAGCAAAGAGCATTTTCTCAAGCAAGAATTTCGCTAGGACTGTCTGGGAGTGGAGAGGGGAAAATGGAAAACTCGCTGTTATTGGCAGAGAGGTTTTGAATTTACCGCCTGGTGATGTCACGAAGCAGGCCAAAACTCCATCCCACCAAAACAGGCTGAAATTCCAGGCGGTCATTTCAAACAGCTCTTACACTAAATGGGCATTATCATAATTTTCACAATTTCACAGTATTATTCCAACCTCAATGTAGAAATATATATATATAAAACACAAGAAAATCACGTTTTTGACTGCACTGGGCCTTTAACAGTGTGGCAGGTGCCATCTCCCCCCCCAACCCCCCCCCCCCCCCCCCCCCCCAGGCGGTGTCTCTTTATCCATTTCCTTCCTGTTTTGTGACCATAAGTAGCACTGGTAGACTACAAATGTTTGCTTCACTACCAAGTTGCTGTAACTAAAATCAGAACAAGTGATTGGTTTTAATGGTAACATTGATAAACAAGTACAGTAAATAGACTATGTAGTCTATGTAGTCTAGCCTAAAGTGAACTTGTGTGTGTTTTTCTATAATGATTAGACAGGTTCTCATGTGGTCTCCCTGCCACCCGCTGTTTGCGGCTGCGCCAGATGTCACTGACAGACGGGTGGACATTGACACCCTTTTTCCCCAACGCCATAGTTCAGTCCAAATCCACAAGCTGCTAAAAATTCTCTAGACTCTTCTCAGGGCCCATATTCATAAAGCATCTCAGAGTAGGAGTGCTGATCTAGGATCAGTTTATCCTCATAATAAGTAACCTTACACGGGCAGGGGGGACTTGATCCTAGATCCACATTCCTACTCTGAGACACTTTATGAATACAGACTCAGATCTAGTGAAGTACGTTATGGTTTACTTAGGGGTGACCCTGTGTAATGACAGGAAACCTCTGGACCTCTGGTGGGTGTGAGGAAGGTGGGTGAGAGGGGCGGCAGGTAGCCTAGTGGTTAGAGCGTTGGGCCAGTAACCGGAAGGTCGCTGGTTTGAGTACCCGAGCTGACAAGGTGAAAAACCTGTTGATGTGTCCTTGAGCAAGGCACTTAACCCTAATTTGCTCCAGGGGCTGACTCTGTAGGTAGGCCGTCGTTGTAAATAAGAATTTGTTCTTAACTGTCTTTCCTAGTTAAATAAAGGTTCAATAAATAAGAGGGAGGTGTGTGTGCCTCCAAGCAGCAGGTACTAATTACATAGTGCATGACAATCTGGATGAAATCTTGTGCCTCGTTAGGTAGTTCAGTCAGTAGTGTGTGTAGAGGGTTTATTTAGAGGTGGTGTGTTGGGGGGGGTGGGGGGGGGGGGTGGGTCCTGCAGTTTGGGGACAATGGTGCACTGTACAGGTCTGGTAGTGGTGAATACATGTGTTGTCAAATTGGAGGTGTGTGTATAGGTGGTCTTGTTCATTTGTGTGTGTGTGTCCATAACGGAGTGTGTCCATAACAGAGTGGACCTCCTAGTAGGTGTGTGTGTGTATTGGTCTTGGTCAGCTGACCTACTGATTGAGAAGGCCTCATGCAAGGAGTGTGATCTGTGGCTGCCTGTGTGTCTACTGGAGAAAGGAGAGGGCAAAAGAAGGAGTGAGGGGTCATGGGTGAGAGGAGGAAGGGGGTTGGTGAGTTGAGTGAGTCCCCCCCTTTAAGGCGTTAGCGTGCTTCAGTTCAACTGGTGCCTAGCCTAGGCGAACCAAACGAGTGTGCTCGCATTTTCCCTCTAAAGACCTTTGCTTGAAAAATTTGAAAGCAGCAATAGTATCGTTTGTCCATTTTGAGACGCCGTAGCTATACACTTCCTCAAAATAGTCCGAATTAATTTAAATACCTCAAGAAATCTGTCATTAATTTTAACGTTTTTGACGAGATCTTAGTCAAGTAATTTTGCCTCTGACTTGGATGTTTGGTGCAGTATTTCTCAAGTGGAACAATGTGCATGAGGACGAGTTGTCTCTCGTTGAATGACAACAGGCACTTACATCATTGAAATATCCCTACTGTTGACCAATCACCGACGAGGGGGCGTAGACTTCGGCTACTGACTTCGCCTTGCCTCAAGAAAATGTTTTGTTTCCATGAACAGCCCCAAAAAACCTTGCCGAATTCCAAAACTAACAAAAACGTCACAGAATGTTCTCATAATATATGCACAAACTGTTCCGAACTGTTTTGGCTGCATGAGGGCTTTTAGAAGTCTTTGTCAATGTGAGGGCATGTGAGGGCCTTTAGAAGTCTTTGACAATGTGAGGGCCTTTAGAAGTCTTTGACAATGTGAGGGCCTTTAGAAGTCTTTGACAATGTGAGGGCCTTTAGAACTCTTTGATAATGTGAGGGCCTTTAGAAGGCTTTGATAATGTGAGGGCCTTTAGAAGGCTTTGACAATGTGAGGGCCTTTAGAAGGCTTTGACAATGTGAGGGCATGCGAGGGCCTTTAGAAGACTTTGTCAATGTGAGGGCATGTGAGGGCCTTTAGAAGTCTTTGATAATGTGAGGGCCTTTAGAAGACTTTGTCAATGTGAGGGCCTTTAGAAGTCTTTGATAATGTGAGGGCATGTGAGGGCCTTTAGAAGTCTTTGACAATGTGAGGGCCTTTAGAAGTCTTTGACAATGTGAGGGCCTTTAGAAGTCTTTGACAAAGTGAGGGCCTTTAGAACTCTTTGATAATGTGAGGGCCTTTAGAAGGCTTTGATAATGTGAGGGCCTTTAGAAGGCTTTGACAATGTGAGGGCATGCAAGGGCCTTTAGAAGGCTTTGACAATGTGAGGGCATGCGAGGGCCTTTAGAAGACTTTGTCAATGTGAGGGCATGTGAGGGCCTTTAGAAGTCTTTGATAATGTGGGGGCCTTTAGAAGTCTTTGATAATGTGAGGGCCTTTAGAAGTCTTTGACAATGTGAGGGCATGTGAGGGCCTTTAGAATTATTTGATAATGTGAGGGCATGTGAGGGCCTTTAGAAGTCTTTGACAATGTGAGGGCATGTGAGGGCCTTTAGAAGTCTTTGACAATGTGAGGGCATGTGAGGGCCTTTAGAAGTCTTTGACAAAGTGAGGGCCTTTAGAAGTCTTTGACAAAGTGAGGGCCTTTAGAAGTCTTTGACAAAGTGAGGGCCTTTAGAACTCTTTGATAATGTGAGGGCCTTTAGAAGGCTTTGATAATGTGAGGGACTTTAGAAGGCTTTGACAATGTGAGGGCATGCGAGGGCCTTTAGAAGACTTTGTCAATGTGAGGGCATGTGAGGGCCTTTAGAAGTCTTTGATAATGTGAGGGCCTTTAGAAGACTTTGTCAATGTGAGGGCCTTTAGAAGTCTTTGATAATGTGAGGGCATGTGAGGGCCTTTAGAAGTCTTTGACAATGTGAGGGCCTTTAGAAGTCTTTGACAATGTGAGGGCCTTTAGAAGTCTTTGACAAAGTGAGGGCCTTTAGAACTCTTTGATAATGTGAGGGCCTTTAGAAGGCTTTGATAATGTGAGGGCCTTTAGAAGGCTTTGACAATGTGAGGGCATGCAAGGGCCTTTAGAAGGCTTTGACAATGTGAGGGCATGCGAGGGCCTTTAGAAGACTTTGTCAATGTGAGGGCATGTGAGGGCCTTTAGAAGTCTTTGACAATGTGAGGGCATGTGAGGGCCTTTAGAATTATTTGATAATGTGAGGGCATGTGAGGGCCTTTAGAAGTCTTTGACAATGTGAGGGCATGTGAGGGCCTTTAGAAGTCTTTGACAATGTGAGGGCATGTGAGGGCCTTTAGAAGTCTTTGACAAAGTGAGGGCCTTTAGAAGTCTTTGACAAAGTGAGGGCCTTTAGAAGTCTTTGACAAAGTGAGGGCCTTTAGAACTCTTTGATAATGTGAGGGCCTTTAGAAGGCTTTGATAATGTGAGGGACTTTAGAAGGCTTTGACAATGTGAGGGCATGCAAGGGCCTTTAGAAGGCTTTGACAATGTGAGGGCATGCGAGGGCCTTTAGAAGACTTTGTCAATGTGAGGGCATGTGAGGGCCTTTAGAAGTCTTTGATAATGTGGGGGCCTTTAGAAGTCTTTGATAATGTGAGGGCCTTTAGAAGTCTTTGACAATGTGAGGGCCTTTAGAATTATTTGATAATGTGAGGGCATGTGAGGGCCTTTGTCCCTGCTCTTGTTCACTTTTCTTTGAAAGGAAATTATTGGTTTAAGAAAACTCTAGCCTATGCCTATGTCAGCCAAGGATTTGAAATGTCCGGGAAGTAGGGAACGAGTGTTTAGATATTATTGGGTCACATACTCTGTCTTTAACCCCTTTGTCTCCTCCCCTCATAGGCCAAGAGGAAGCTGGACCTGGAGGACCCCCTCTACCTCCCTGACTTCAGGACCCCTAAAGGAAAGGGGAGCGCGGCCGCAGCCAGTCTCCCAAGTCCTAAAAGTGAGTGTCTGCATCAATGAGAAAATGGCCCCTACCTTAACATTTCATCATAAGCACTGCCCCCTTCCTTAACGTTTCTTCATAAGCACCGCCCCTTCCTTAACGTTTCATCATAAGCACCGCCCCCTTCCTTAACGTTTCATCATAAGCACCACCCCCTTCCTTAACGTTTCATCATAAGCACTACCCCCTTCCTTAACGTTTCATCATAAGCACCGCCCCTACCTTAACGTTTCATCATAAGCACCGCCCCCTACCTTAACGTTTCATCATAAGCACCGCCCCCTACCTTAACGTATCATCATAAGCACTGCCCCCTACCTTAACGTTTCATCATAAGCACTGCCCCCTACCTTAACGTTTCATCATAAGCACTACCCATACACAAGCTACACTACATACAGATCTTACCCAGTCTATATCCCCATACACAAGCTACATACAGATCTTAACCAGTCTATATCCCCATACACAAGCTACACTACATACAGATCTTACCCAGTCTATATCCCCATACACAAGCTACATACAGATCTTAACCAGTCTATATCCCCATACACAAGCTACACTACATACAGATCTTACCCAGTCTATATCCCCATACACAAGCTACAGTACATACAGATCTTACCCAGTCTATATCCCCATACACAAGCTACACTACATACAGATCTTACCCAGTCTATATCCCCATACACAAGCTACATACAGATCTTAACCAGTCTATATCCCCATACACAAGCTACACTACATACAGATCTTACCCAGTCTATATCCCCATACACAAGCTACACTACATACAGATCTTACCCAGTCTATATCCCCATACACAAGCTACACTACATACAGATCTTACCCAGTCTATATCCCCATACACAAGCTACAGTACATACAGATCTTACCCAGTCTATATCCCCATACACAAGCTACACTACATACAGATCTTACCCAGTCTATATCCTCATACACAAGCTACAGTACATACAGATCTTACCCAGTCTATATCCCCATACACAAGCTACAGTACATACAGATCTTACCCAGTCTATATCCCCATACACAAGCTACACTACATACAGATCTTACCCAGTCTATATCCTCATACACAAGCTACACTACATACAGATCTTACCCAGTCTATATCCTCATACACAAGCTACACTACATACAGATCTTACCCAGTCTATATCCCCATACACAAGCTACAGTACATACAGATCTTACCCAGTCTATATCCTCATACACAAGCTACAGTACATACAGATCTTACCCAGTCTATATCCCCATACACAAGCTACAGTACATACAGATCTTACCCAGTCTATATCCCCATACACAAGCTACACTACATACAGATCTTACCCAGTCTATATCCTCATACACAAGCTACACTACATACAGATCTTACCCAGTCTATATCCCCATACACAAGCTACACTACATACAGATCTTACCCAGTCTATATCCCCATACACAAGCTACACTACATACAGATCTTACCCAGTCTATATCCTCATACACAAGCTACACTACATACAGATCTTACCCAGTCTATATCCCCATACACAAGCTACAGTACATACAGATCTTACCCAGTCTATATCCCCATACACAAGCTACAGTACATACAGATCTTACCCAGTCTATATCCTCATACACAAGCTACAGTACATACAGATCTTACCCAGTCTATATCCCCATACACAAGCTACAGTACATACAGATCTTACCCAGTCTATATCCCCATACACAAGCTACAGTACATACAGATCTTACCCAGTCTATATCCTCATACACAAGCTACACTACATACAGATCTTACCCAGTCTATATCCCCATACACAAGCTACACTACATACAGATCTTACCCAGTCTATATCCCCATACACAAGCTACACTACATACAGATCTTACCCAGTCTATATCCCCATACACAAGCTACATACAGATCTTACCCAGTCTATATCCCCATACACAAGCTACAGTACATACAGATCTTACCCAGTCTATATCCCCATACACAAGCTACAGTACATACAGATCTTACCCAGTCTATATCCCCATACACAAGCTACAGTACATACAGATCTTACCCAGTCTATATCCCCATACACAAGCTACACTACATACAGATCTTACCCAGTCTATATCCTCATACACAAGCTACAGTACATACAGATCTTACCCAGTCTATATCCTCATACACAAGCTACAGTACATACAGATCTTACCCAGTCTATATCCCCATACACAAGCTACAGTACATACAGATCTTACCCAGTCTATATCCCCATACACAAGCTACAGTACATACAGATCTTACCCAGTCTATATCCTCATACAGATATGATCCTACGTGTGTTAACCAGTCTATATCCTCATACAGATATGATCCTATGTGTGTTACCCAGTCTATATCCTCATACAGATATGATCCTACGTGTGTTACCCAGTCTATATCCTCATACAGATATGATCCTACGTGTGTTAACCAGTCTATATCCTCATACAGATATGATCCTACATGTGTTACCCAGTCTATATCCTCATACAGATATGATCCTACATGTGTATTACCTAGATTTTAAAAACATAGGCATAGCATAATTCCCCTGCTCCTGCATTCTCCAACCACGTCTCTCTTGTATGACCTATGACCCTCAGCGCCCAAGTCCCCCGGTGAGCGGACGCGCTACGACACCTCCCTTGGTCTGCTGACCAAGAAGTTTGTTGGCCTGCTGAGCGAGTCACCTGACGGAGTGCTGGACCTCAACTGGGCCACCGAGGTCCTCGAGGTGCAGAAGAGACGCATCTATGACATCACTAACGTGCTGGAGGGCGTGCAACTCATCCGCAAGAAGTCCAAGAACAACATCCAGTGGTTGTGAGTAGCACACTAAGGAGAAGTGGACAAGTACACTTGGGAAAGTATCCCTAGAACAAGTAGATTCTTATCAATGGGTCTAATTCCAAAGCACACCCCTAGCCCTGGGTGTTTTTGGGGTTAACAATATAGTAATAGGTTCAAACCTTACCTGACCATAACCTGTACTGTGACATACAGATCATATTCAGCCTGTTTGAGGCAATTCCTGGTGGCTGATCATCTAAAATATGTTTCCGTTGCCTCCCAGGGTGGGTGGCGTGTTCGAGGGCTCGGCCAGTAGCGGGGAGAAGTCACGCACCCTGCGGCGGGAGCTGGGTGAGCTGGAGAGGGCTGAGAAGGCCCTGGATGAGCTGATCACATCCAGCAGTGCCCAGCTCAAGGAGCTGACCGAACACAAAGACAACCAGCGGCTAGGCTACGTTACCTACCAGGACATCAGGTCTATAGCCCGACTGCAGGACCAGACGGTCATCGCCGTCAAGGCTCCGTCAGAAACCAAGCTGGAGGTCCCAGAGTCCTCAGGGGTGAGTGGTCAAAGGTCATAGATATATACGGAGCTGGCCGTTAGAGAGTCGTTAACACTGGAGCAGATAGACTAGCCTATGGCTGCTTTAGTTTAAGAAATGAAAAAGTATTACAAATCAGACTGTTTTTTTTAACCTATTTGGACAGATGGATATGTAATCTTCACTTCAACACTATTGACAGATAAAGGTTACCCAATTTAACAAATCACACACAAAAAAAAACAACGTTGAAAATGTTATGCAATTAAAACAAACAAAAATAAATTTTCCTTATGGGGAAAAAGTTAGTACACCCCTACCTTTACCATCACATAAAATGGCTAAAATTAGAATTAGGTATCAAACAAGTGCAAATGATTAGAAAACAGCCTTCCATAAAGATAAGACAATTGGTCTGGTTTTGTCTTAGTTATATGGGTGTGTGGTAAGAAGCCTCTGCTCTCAAAAAAGAATATCAAAACACAACTTACTTTTGCCTTTACACCGGGGTAAAGTCAGTTGTGTCTTGATATTATTTTTTGAGAGCAGAGGCTTCTTCCTTCCTGACCTACAATGTAGGCCATGTTTGTGCAGTCTCTTTCTGACAGTGTACCCAGGCAATTCGACATTGATTGTGGCAAGACAGGCCTGTAGATCCCTTGATGTTACCCTGGGGTTCTTAGAGACTTCTATGAGCATCATTCGGTCAGCTCTTGGGCTGACTTTGGTGGGACGACCAGTTTGCCAGTGGTCTGGAACTTTCGTCGGACAGTGGAATTATGTACTTCAAATTGCTTGGAAATGGATTTGTAACTCCTCCCAGACTCATGGCATCAATAATCTTTCTTCTGAGGGCCTCGGTAGGTCTTTTGATCTTTGAATGATGTGTTACCACACACCCATATGGTTAAGACCAAACCAGACTAATTTTCTTATCTTTATGGAAGGCTGGACCCTCCTAAGTCTCTCTGTAATGTTTTCTAATCATTTGCACGTTTTGGTATGATTCTAATTTTAGCAATTTTATGTGATGGTAAAGGTAGGAGTGTACTAACTTTTTCCCCAAAAGGAAAAGGCATTTTCAACGTTTCTTTTTTTGTGTGTGTGTGTGATTTTTTTATATTGGGTCATCTTGATCTGTCAATAGTGTTGAAGTGAAGATTACATATCCATCTGTCTATATATATATATATATATATATATAGAGAACTTTCCAGGGGGTGTACTTACTTTTTCACATGACTGTAGTTCCAGGTCATTATTGTAAAAATATCATTTGTTCTCTGTGATTTACTGGGGTTAAATAAAGGCAGTATGGTGTTGATCAGCGTTTCCCAAACGTGGTCCTCGGAACCCAAAGAATACACATTTTGGTTTTTGCCCCAACACTACACAGCTGATTCAAATGATCAAAGCTTGATGATGAGTTTGAATCAGCTGTGTAGTCCTAGGGCAAAACAAATAATTTGTACCCAGGGGTGGCCCCAGGACCAAGTTTGGCAACCCCTGGTTTAGGAGGACGTGTCTAATATTCTTCCCAAACCATTTAATGTGGTGTCCTTTACCACAACTACTTTTATTTCAGCCCATGTCTTGTCTTGAGGAAGGACCCGTTTTACAATTACTGCATTTCTAAACTATTTATTGCACAACTACAGCTGTATTTGTGAATTAATTCTGTGAATGTACTAGCCTATGTGAATTCCTTCTGTGAATGTACTAGCCGATGTGAATTCATTCTGTGAATGTACTAGCCTATGTGAATTAATTCTGTGAATGTACTAGCCTATGTGAATTCCTTCTGTGAATGTACTAGCCGATGTGAATTCATTCTGTGAATGTACTAGCCGATGTGAATTCATTCTGTGAATGTACTAGCCTATGTGAATTCCTTCTGTGAATGTACTAGCCTATGTGAATTCCTTCTGTGAATGTACTAGCCTATGTGAATTCCTTCTGTGAATGTACTAGCCTATGTGAATTCCTTCTGTGAATGTACTAGCCTATGTGAATTCATTCTGTGAATGTACTAGCCTATGTGAATTCATTCTGTGAATGTACTAGCCTATGTATAATGCTCTTTTTACATTACGTTGATTTTATATTTTGATTAACATGACCTTCACGTAAACCGCACCCTCAGGGCTCCCAACAGATCTACCTGAAGAGTAAAAACGGCCCCATCGAGGTGTACCTCTGTCCCGAGGAGGGCCTGGAGGATGCCAGCCCGGTCAAGAGCACCACCACCCCCAGGAAAGAGTACTCTCATCACCCCCTGGGTCACACTGCCACCACCGCCTCGGCCATGGCACCACCACAGTACACCACCATCAAACAGGAGGTCAAGCAGGAGCCCATGGAGGGTAAGCTGAAATGGGAGGTTTGTGTTTGATACAGCTGAAGTCCACATTATGTGGTTTACTGACCTAATCTCAGGTTTCTCTCTCTCGCTCTATCGCTCTCATCTCTCTCTCTCTCTCTACCGCTCTCTCTCTACCGCTCTCTCTCTACCTCTCTCTCTCTACCTCTCTCTCTACCTCTCTCTCTCTCTACCTCTCTCTCTCTCTACCGCTCTCTCTCTCTCTCTACCGCTCTCTCTCTCTCTACCGCTCTCTCTCTCTCTCTACCGCTCTCTCTCTCTCTCTACCGCTCTCTCTCTCTCTCTACCGCTCTCTCTCTCTACCGCTCTCTCTCTCTCTCTCTACCGCTCTACCTCTCTCTCTACCGCTCTACCTCTCTCTCTACCTCTCTCTCTCTCTCTACCGCTCTACCTCTCTCTCTACCTCTCTCTCTCTCTCTACCGCTCTCTCTCTACCTCTCTACCTCTCTCTCTACCTCTCTCTCTCTCTCTACCGCTCTCTCTCTCTACTTCTCTACCTCTCTCTCTCTACCTCTCTCTCTCTACCTCTCTCTCTCTACCTCTCTACCGCTCTCTCTCTCTCTCTCTCTACCGCTCTCTCTCTACCTCTCTACCGCTCTCTCTCTCTCTCTCTCTACCGCTCTCTCTCTCTCTCTCTCTACCGCTCTCTCGCTCTCTCTCTCTCTCTACCGCTCTCTCGCTCTCTCTCTCTCTCTACCGCTCTCTCTCTCTCTCTCTCTCTCTACCGCTCTCTCTCTCTCTCTCTCTCTCTCTACCGCTCTCTCTCTCTCTCTCTCTACCGCTCTCTCTCTCTCTCTCTCTCTCTCTCTCTCTACCGCTCTCTCTCTCTCTCTCTCTCTACCGCTCTCTCTCTCTCTCTCTACCGCTCTCTCTCTCTCTCTCTCTCTACCGCTCTCTCTCTCTCTCTCTCTACCGCTCTCTCTCTCTCTCTCGCTCTCTCTCTACCGCTCTCTACCGCTCTCTCTCTCTCTACCGCTCTCTCTCTCTCTACCGCTCTCTCTCTCTCTACCGCTCTCTCTCTCTCTACCGCTCTCTCTCTACCGCTCTCTCTCTACCGCTCTCTCTCTACCGCTCTCTCTCTACCGCTCTCTCTCTACCGCTCTCTCTACCGCTCTCTCTACCGCTCTCTCTACCGCTCTCTCTACCTCTCTCTCTACCTCTCTCTCCTAGCTGAACTCTCCAGACCAACACCAGTGGTCCCCAATTCCTCCATCACCAACAGCACTACCCTCCTGGACGTAGAAGGTCTCCTGGGCCTGCCCCCCAGCATGCTCCAGATGACAGAGGACCAGCTCGCAGGACCCGGGTTCATCCCCTACAACAATGCCCCCTTCGTCAGCTTCTCGCCCCCCCTCGACCATGACAACTACCTATGGGGGCTGGAGAACAGCGAGGGCGTGTCCGACTTCTTCGACACCTACGACCTTGGAGACCTTCTCCGAAGCTAAATCAACCCCTACACCCTACCCACCTACGTTCCAATTTGGATAGGTGTAAAGTAGCACTGGCAACCCTGTTTAGGATTCAGGAAGAGAGAGAGAGAGAGAGGGAGGGAGGGAGAGGAGAGGAGAGGGTAGACTATCTGCATGAATAGGGCCAGGAGTTCTTCCTACATCGTGTGACCTGTAGAAACTCTGGTATCTTGTTATAGCTTAGTTGTGACCATAAAAATAGAATGAGTACAAATAGTCATTTACCTGACCAGGAAAACCTCCAGGCCCCAGTTGTAATAGGATATAAGTGGTCAGGGAAAACTCCAGGCCCTATTCATGAAGGAGTAGTGTCCTCTGTGTGCCATGTCTATTCATGTTAATGATTTGTCTGAGAAAATGGGTATCTTTTTGTAATTTCTACATATTTGTATACTTTTGTGGTTTGGAATTCAGAGTAGGGCCTGGATTGACACTGTTGTGTTTGTGTGTCCAGCTTATAAAGCTCTCAACATTTCTGTTTGTGTATTTGTATAGTGGACTGTTTGTATCTGTCACATTTAAATTGTAATGTGTGTTGCGTAAAAATATAGACACATCACATTTGTATGCATATCTGATGACCAACAAAAAACCCCAGCAAAAAACAACTTGGGCATTTTGGGTAGGGGGTGTTATATTAATAACTCTCAGGATTTTAATTTTATTTTCCAGTCAAAATGTTTATAATACCACTCTTTGGCCATTAGGGGGCAACATTGTATTATGTCTGCTTTAACTCGGCAGCTTTACAGGGTTGAATCATTGTATGTGAAGCTAAACCAGTGTAATGTTCATAAGGGACAAAACGTATTGAAATCGGAGTAAAACGGGGAGGCACTACCTGAATGTGTTCAATAAGAACACAGATTTTCTTTGTCCGTTGCAAAACGTTGTGCCCTGTTGAACACAACCAAACATTGAGCCTCTGGTGCTAACTTGATATGAAGTTTCAACAAGGTGTAGGAGTATGGGTAATGTAGTTATTGGGTATACCCATCTGTTTATATTGGGGACCTGGTCACTGCCTCTAGCCTCAAGCTTTATGAACAGTCAGGTAGTGTACTCTTCTGTCTCCCATGACAGGATGTGTCCACATCACATCATCATAGAAGTTAGTTAGAAGCTGTTCTGGACCCATAGCCAAAGACACAGGGGTTGCGTCCCAAATGGTTCCCTATGCCCTATATAGTGCACCAGAGGCCATAGGAAATAGGGTGCCATTTCAGATGCATCCAGGATCTTTTTAGTGACGTATATTATCTTCCAATCCCTATTCTATATGTCCCTATTCTATATGTCCCTATTCTATATGTCCCTATTCTATTCTATATGTCCCTATTCTATATGTCCCTATTCTATTCAATATGTCCCTATTCTATATGTCCCTATTCTATTCTATATGTCCCTATTCTATTCTATATGTCCCTATTCTATATGTCCCTATTCTATTCTATATGTCCCTATTCTATATGTCCCTATTATATTCTATATGTCCCTATTCTATTCTATATGTCCCTATTCTATATGTCCCTATTCTATTCTATATGTCCCTATTCTATATGTCCCTATTATATTCTATATGTCCCTATTCTATATGTCCCTATTATATTCTATATGTCCCTATTCTATTCTATATGTCCCTATTCTATTCTATATGTCCCTATTCTATTCTATATGTCCCTATTCTATTCTATGTCCCTATTCTATTCTATATGCCCCTATTCTAAATGTCCCTATTCTATATGTCCCTATTCTATTCTATATGTGACTGACTACAGTATCATGCTTTGCTTGTGAATCGGCAGCTAGGTTTCACATGCTGAAGCTTCTCTACCAAGATACATTTGATAGTGTTTTGTAATATCTAGACTTTGTAGTACTGAATGACTATATCCAGTAAGGGTAATAATATGCAACAACGTCTGGCTTTTAATATGTGTTTTGATTTAGTCAGTCATTAAGATTAACTAGAGGGCAATTGTCTTCCCCCCTTCTTTTGAAACTAGATGAAGTCTTTGATTCAATGGTGGTTTGTGTATTTTTGAACCCAATATAGGGAACAAAGAGGACATTGTAGCTTTTCTGTTTTCTTTTTTTAATGAAGGCTTGGCCCCTTGTGTGTGTGGTAGTTTAAACCAAGGAGAAAAGAGCCGGAATGGCACCCCAAGGTCAAAGTTGGGTCTCTTAGACTGGGTTGTGTTCATTAGGCACCAAACGGAACAAAACATACTGAAAGACGGAGGAACTATCGCTCATTTTTGTTTCCCGTTGCAAAGTGTTTTAAAACGTTTTCCATGTGCTCTTAAGGAACACTAGTCTAGGAGTTTAAAGGATTCGGACATCGAGGACTCTTTTTTTGTTTTAGTGAATTCTGTTTTGGTGCATTTTCTGCCTCTTCCCACAATGCAGGTTTAAGTAAATTGTCCTGTCCTAACAAACTTGAATATTATGTGTGTGTGTGTGTGTGTGTGTGGAAGGTTGGGAAATGGGTGTTTTCCAAAGGTGTAGATTTTTTGACAATTTGAATACAAAAATCTAGTTTTTAAAATATTTGAGTGTTATTTTTTGTAACTGTACAGAATTGATTTTGTATTTATAATTTTCCTCCTGAAGTAATTTGGAATGTTTAATATTGACTATTGTAAGAGTGACTGTCTCTGTATGACATGAGGCACTTAATATTTTGTAATATTGTGGTCTGTTTTAAATAAATAAAGTATTGAAGCCATGGTGTAAACTTGCGATTCTGTCCATTTCCTATGACATCATTCATTGATTTGCTATGGCAGGCAGCGCCAGTAGTCTTGGCAGACCCCCACACGTCAGGCAGCCCCAGTAGTCTTGGCAGACCCCCACACGTCAGGCAGCCCCAGTAGTCATGGCAGACCTCACATGTAGGTCAATGGTAGATATCTCATTGTTCATTGCATAGGGTTGTTTGCCTAGTTCAAGACTAAACCAGTTTGATCAGATAACTTTGAACTTAAAACTTTCTTTGGCTTAATGAATTAATAAGTCATCCTGTTTAGACTTGCTTCAAATTATTCCCCAAAGTAGATAATGCTGGTTAATATGTCATGGTAACAAATTCAAACACAAACCTCAGCATCAACATAGACTTGAATACAAATGTACTAGCATAATGCAGCAGCATATCCAGTGTGGGTGTCTTAGCTCCGCAACACTTACATTTTGAGCTTAACATACCACTACTTGGAAAGCACTGCCCTATCTCTCTTGTGTTAGAAGAACTGAGGACTTGCAGGGTAACACCACGTTGATGCAATGAGTTGTGACATTCCCACGCGCTGACTGAATAGTGAAACATGAGCAGTTACAACAGCACTGACGCAGCTATTAACTTACTCCGACAGGTGAACAAAAACCAAAAAAAAACACAGTCATTCTTTTGGACTTTGCAAGTTGCCGGGGAAAACCTGCAAACAATAGATAGCGGATGGCGCTAAGGTCAAGGGTTAGGGGTCAGAATGGAACTGGACACAATAGAATTTTCCCGCCATGGTAGCCAAGCAACCTCGGGCCTAGTAACCTTTCTTTCACCACTAAGAAAGAGCAAAGACTAAATGTGTGTTGGATTGGTGTTGATCTGTGTGTTTCTGTGTCGGGCACAGACCTAACTGCTATCATTCTCTCTCCAAAGACAATGAAAAACATCAGAGCATTGATAATACTTTCTTTCTATTGTATGTGAAGCACAATCTAGCCTGAACCACCTGCCTAGCTTTAAATGGCTGACAGCCAGTCAACCTGCTAACAAGTCCTGGTGTGTTCCTCTCATTAGAGTGCAATGGAGAAATAAATATAAAGAAAAACCCACAGAAATAAACTGGCATTCTGGAAAAGAAAATGCATTCTCCTGTCTTGTAGGCTTTTGTATGAGAGACTTATAGCAGAGGCTAGAAGGCTAGAGTATGAGGCCAGCCAACTATGGAAAGGGCCCTTCAAGTGTGTGTAGATTACATTCAGGATTTTTAGAACAAATATGAGAGTAACCTAGTTTTATCTGGAAGAATGGAATATCACAGTTTCCCACAAGTCGATCATGAATAGTTTCATCCTATCCAAACTGTTATTTGCCCTCAGCCTACATGTCCATTAGGTTGTGTGGATGGAGAATGCTGAACGCAACTCTTTACGTGTTTACATCAACAGTTGTAACAAAGTGCTTTACCGATGGCTAACCTAAAACTCCAGAGACTTATCCAGGCCTGTCGCAGGTCACACCTTAAAGGCGGAGTCTGGTTTTTATAGCCACAAATTAAGGA
Source organism: Thymallus thymallus (assembly GCA_023634145.1). Classification (NCBI taxonomy): domain Eukaryota; kingdom Metazoa; phylum Chordata; class Actinopteri; order Salmoniformes; family Salmonidae; genus Thymallus; species Thymallus thymallus. The sequence goes on from CM042406.1 coordinate 31,124,306, forward strand.
ATGGGTCTTTCATTTTGTTAAATGCTCAGAAAGACTGTGGTCTCCACACTTTTCCAAACTTTTTCGAATTATGACCATAATAAAAGTGTTTTCATGTACTCACCAAGCTTCTAGTTACAAGCCAGATTTGAGCCGCAACCCAAAAGAAACTGGCTTCAGACCGTTTCTATGGAACATCTAGATGTAAATTCATTTGTAAACATGAACAACTTCAAATTGTTATCATAGAGTAAAAGTGACTATATTACGGATAGACTATTTGCATTTTACTGTATTACTATATTGTAATTAAACAGTAATGCTCTACTAAAGCACACCACAGAGGAGACCGTTTTAAAAACCACTGGCAGCCACAGTTCAAGGTGTCAGGTGGGTGTCAGGATGAAGAGTGAGTCAGGCTGGGTCTTCATTTCCTAAAGGTGGAGACTGGCAGTGAACGCTCCGATAGCAAAGACAATTTAACGGATAATTGAACGGACACACATTTCTATTTAGTTGACTTAATCGGTTCATTACCACCTTCATTCATAGTAAGCAAGTTGAACTCCCAAGCACCATTCATAACACGTAGGTGTTTCCATGACGACATCAGCGACAGATGAGTCATAGGATGCCATGTTTGTAACTGACATCAAGGCTTGTGTTCCAAGAGTAGAGCACTATCTAGGCAATAGGGTGCCATGTGGGACATAACCCCACAGTAAGAGGAGTGGAGGGACTATAATAAACAAGAGTGACAGCAATACTGCACAGTGAGGCATACTGGGAAAGGGGGATTCTAGTCAGTTGTACAACTGAATGCATTCAACTGAAATGTGTCTTCAGCATTTACCCCAACCCTTCTGAATCAGAGAGGTGAAGGGGGCTGACTTAATCGACATCCACGTCTTCGGCGCCCGGGGAACACTGGGTTAATTGCTGTATTCAATAACATCCTGACTTCACATAGTGGCTTTCAAAAATGTCAATTTGAACTTGTCCCTGAGCTCTCTCTCTCTCTCTCTCTCTCTCTCTCTCTCTCTCTCTCTCTCTCTCGTGCCTGAGTCTACAGGCTGGGGAGGATGGGCGCGCTCCGCTACCTCTGGTGGGAATTGGGAGGAGTCTGACTTGGAGGTAATCTTTCCTGGAAGCCATGGATAACACCTCCAGGTTCCAGGCTCATACAAGAGCTGAAACATGAGATTCTCTGCCTCTTTGCAGAAGGAAGGATGCTGATTGGGAGGTTTTGAGTGAGCAGAGGAGAAAGGGAGAAAGAGAGAAAAAGAGACAGAAAGAGAAGAGAGATTGTGAGAGGCAGAGAAAGAGATGAGCGAGTGTAATGGTACAGGAGATTGAAAGAGTGTGTGGAGGATAACAAGGAAGGCTTCCTTTCTCTCTCTTCCTTTCCTCTTCTTCCTTTCTCTCTTCTCTCTCTGTTCTCTCTCTCTCTCTATGCTTCATCCCCTGGCCCTGCATGGTAACTGAAGGAGGGTATGTTTAAAGTCAGGCAGCGAGTCTCTACAGCAAGTCTGTATTCCATCAACCCTAACACACACAGGCAACACAGGCCACAGTCAGTGCTGGTTTGCCACATGTCCTTGTGGAGTCAGTGCTGGTTTGCCACATGTCCTTGTGGAGTCAGTGCTGGTTTGCCACATGTCCTTGTGGAGTCAGTGCTGGTTTGCCACATGTCCTTGTGGAGTCTGGTCTGAGCATACTCTACTGTACACCGAAGAGTTTACAACTTCAAGCCAACATTTTCCCCAAAGAGACGCACTTTGTTTGATGATTAAAATATGCAGTAGTCTTTGCCAAAGACTGTCTGAACTTTTCAACAAACAACTAATGAGGTCTTGCCATGACATGCATTATGAAAAAAAATAGTAGTATTTCAATGGCTTATAAAACGTGGTCGGCAAGATAATTTTCTTCACTGCAGTCTTGATTGAGCGCAACCTTGTTCACCTCGCGAAGGGAAAATAATACATTTGTTAACCAGTCCCCTGATCTCCGCCTGTAGTAGTGACCTAGGTGGAGTGTGTGTGTGTGTCTGTGTATGTGTGCGTTCGTGAATTCGGAATTAGTTGGACACGTTTTGCATTTTTGTCTTCTGTAGCCTCTTTCGATATCTATCCAACACATGAAACATTTCTGAAATTCTCAAGATGTTTCCTAATCACACAAAAAGGACACATGTTGATATCATATTCACAGGAGGCCTGACACACCCATTTAGGTACACTGAGCCAAAATCATATTTTCCGTTTGCATTTGGTCAACAAAGACAGCAAGTTAGATAAACTGGGATAATTCTAATTGTACCCCAATGACAATTCAATTCAATTTTGTGCGTTTAGAAAACCTTTTGAGGATTTCAGAAAATGATCATGTGTTGGGATAATATGTTGGATCAATGTTGAAAGAGGTTACAGAAGACGGAAATGAAAAAATTGTCCAACTTTTTCTGAATTCACCCTACTATAATTCTGCTTGGTGCAGGATAGCAGTACTACAAGAAGCAGAGCCCTGCCTAACCTAAGTACAGGGGTCCCTGATGTAAACTGGATCTCTTTCCTCCATTGGAAAAGCCTATAAGACTGTCTCACTTTAGCTACTCCATGCTGTTTTACTTGAACTACTCCATGCCGTCCTACTTTATCTACTCCATGCGGTGCTACTTGAACTACTCCATGCTGTCCTACTTGAACTACTCCATGCCATCCTACTTTGTCTACTCCATGCTGTTTTACTTGAACTACTCCATGCCGTCCTACTTTATCTACTCCATGCGGTGCTACTTGAACTACTCCATGCTGTCCTACTTGAACTACTCCATGCCATCCTACTTTGTCTACTCCATGCTGTTTTACTTGAACTACTCCATGCCATCCTACTTTGTCTACTCCATGCTGTCCTACTTTAGCTACTCCATGCTGTCCTACTTTAGCTACTCCATGCTGTCCTACTTTAGCTACTCCATGCTGTCCTACTTTAGCTACTCCATGCTGGGCTACTTTAGCTACTCCATGCTGTCCTACTTTAGCTACTCCATGCTGTTCTACTTTAGCTACTCCATGCTGTCCTACTTTAGCTACTCCATGCTGTCCTACTTTAGCTGCTCCATGCTGTCCTACTTTAGCTACTCCATGCTGTCCTACTTTAGCTACTCCATGCTGTCCTACTTTAGCTACTCCATGCTGTTCTACTTTAGCTACTCCATGCTGTCCTACTTTAGCTACTCCATGCTGTCCTACTTGAACTACTCCATGCTGTTCTACTTCAGCTAGCTATGGTTGGTAATGCAGGACAACAACAATAAATGACTGAATTACAGAATGTAAACATAATATTGGCAACTTTTTTATCTATTTGGATGCACTAGTAAATATTATGTATATTTACATCACAATATTGCATAGTGAATCATTTATGACAGTTTTATAATCAATGTCACTGACCTTATGGTGTGAGTGGGGGAAGTACTCCGTTGGAAGCTTGTTCTGCCCCCTTCTATGACGTCACACCAATGATGTGATGTGATTTTGATCATGAAATTTCTCTGCAAGGGTATAGTAAAAATAGTTTTGATTTTCAATTGTCACACCAAGAAATAAAAATGACATGATTAAGCTGTCCCAGTTTATATGATGTCCCACTTTTTCTGAATTCACCCTACATGAAAGAGTTATCAAGTAAGGGTTGGAGTCAGAGATTGAGGCTGCTATTACAATAACACAGCACTACTACTGCAAAAGTCTGGCAGTGACTGTGCTATTACTTCAGGACTGTTCAGGAAATAACCTTGAGTTTGTTTGAGTTTACTGTCACAATGACGCATGTAAAAGTTTCCTAAGCCCCGCCCCCTTGGTTACTGTTGTAACTTCTGGCAAAATCCGCTCGCAATGACCTCAAACTGTGTTTTTAACACACAATGAAATTAAACACAGACTACCCCTTGCTAATCAGGAGACTCTCGGGTATGTTGTGGTGGACTGTCATTACAATTGCTTCACAGAAACCTGGTAAAATGAAGACTGTAGTGTGACCAGCCACGATGGCTCTGACTACTCTGTCAGCATGCAGACAATGTTACTAACCACTTTTGGAGCTAACTAGTGCTCTAGTTAGACCCCAAGCATACTTCCAAAGTTGTGGCAAAATGGCTTAAGGACAACAAAGTCAAGGTATTGGAGTGGCCATCACAATGCCCTGACCTCAATCCTATAGAAAATTTGTGGGCAGAACTGAAAAAGCGTGTGCGAGCAAGGAGGCCTACAAACCTGACTCAGTTACACCAGTTCTGTCGGGAGGAATGGGCCAAAATTCACCCAACTTATTGTGGGAAGCTTGTGGAAGGCTACCCGAAAAGTTTGACCCAAGTTAAACAATTTAAAGGCAATGCTACCAAATACTAATTGAGTGTACGTAAACTTCTGAGCCACTGGGAATGTGATGAAAGAAATAAAAGCTGAAAGAAATAATTCTCTCTACTATTATTCTGACATTTTACATTCTTAAAATAAAGTGGTGATCCTAACTGACCCAAAACAGGGAATTTTTAATAGGATTAAATGTTATTGTGAAAAGCTGGGGTTAAATGTATTTGGCTAAGGTGTATGTAAACTTACGACTTCAACTGTATATATTAACTGGCTAACTAGCGTTAGCAATGTTGGGTGGTCAATCACACTGAGCTAGCTAACCAGCTGAGCTAGCAAACTATGATAACAAAAGTATAATTTCAGATTTGAAAAAATACTCGATAGGCTTTGCATTTCAGGAATCACAATAACAAGTACCCCTGGTGCACTGTTACATTTTTTAGCCATTGAAACAATTTGTCTTTGGATGAAAACTCTAGTTTTCTGCAATGCCCTCAATGGCTTCCATCCATTTAAAAGGTGAGCTTGTCCAAGGTGTCAGACGAATACGGCCAGGGTTCCGTTCTAGAAGCACGGTTTCAACTGCTCCAACAATTTTGCTTCAGTACTGTAGTTTAACTGACACAGCCCAGAAAGACAATTTCCAAATACAGAGAAGTCAGATTAGAAAATTCCTAATAAAACACTTTAGTCAACACCTTTGTGCACAAAACATTCGTTATTCAAATAATAGATTTTCCATTACTCAGCCAAATATATTAATATTTTATATTTATCCAATGTCTCCCATGTTTTTGGATGATGTGATGGCGTTGTCGCTGCTCCCTGTACGCACTGATTTCAAGTGCGCCTTTGATGTTGATCAATATAAACCGGATATATCGGAGTATGTGAAGGTGAGTAGGTTACTTTGAAAACAACTGGCAGATATCTTGGACGCAGTTTCCAGTTCTTATTATACCTCAGTGTCAGACTTGACAACAGTTGCTATGCATTGCTGCACTGCGATAGGTTGCACCAGGTTGGCTTAGTGAAGGGTACATTGGTTATATCCTTTAAGCAAGTAAATATGTGGTTTTGTGGTTAGATCAAGTAGTCCCCCCATACTCAGTATGGTAGCAGTGGGCTTGGAAAACACAGTCAAACCTGGAGTACATTGCACCCAATGCTTTTCAGTCTAAAATGTTACTTCCCTCAGGCAAAGTACTTTGATATCCTTACTTTCATGTGTTGGCAGATTGTATAATAGCAGGAATGAGGAGTCAGGTATCCCAAAACACACCTGTAAGGTGAAACCGTAATGTCAAGGACAGGTATATAGGGTTTTGCTACAAGTCTGTTACCTGCAATTTGGCTATACTGGTGAAATACAGCAATTTATGTTTTTTTGGGTTAGTTTAACCTTGTTTAAAATATAGACTATTGGAATGCTTTCACATGGTGGATCTTGGTCATTACTTCATAGCATCCTGACCCTTGTCATTGCATTATAAAGTGATTTTATGGTGTGTGTGACACCCTATTCATCTGTGCAGTCCACTGTTTACACTACACGCTAGGGTTTGCATGGAGGGGAAATGATATGGCAAAAGACTGCGGGTCCATTCTTCACGCGCCCAATTCAGTGTGCCAGAAAGCAGAAACATTCCACGTGATGATGGAATTACTCCCTCTGTAACAGCACGCACAGAGACAGCGTAGGAGCAGTAGCGCTCGCAGTGGCGCACATTCATGAACCGCACCGCAGTGAGACATTTTATATTTTGCTGTAGCCTTTTCCACAACGGAGAACAAGTGCATTTTCCGCGGAAACATGAGTGTTTGACACTTAGACTAACTTTTTAATATCTTCAGTTGGACCCGTGTACCTTGAGAGAAACATGCCGGAGCGTATCAATATTTCGGAGTTTGTTGCTCTGACAAACGAGGATTTGGCTTCCCCGGCTACCTCGAGTTTTCAGTCCAAAATGAGTGAATGTCGGAACACAGTTTCGGCAGTCGAAGAGGTAAGTTAGTGCTGAGCGGCGAGGGAGTGGGGGACGCGCAGTGCGTACAAATATTGCAAACCTGTCCTCATCAGGTAACCTAACTTGTTATTGACAGTGTTGGGAGGTGAACCGATAGGTAAAAACACTAGTTTAGCCTTCTCACTGGCCAAGCGAAACACGTTTGCCAAGTTCACTTTGATGTAATTTATAAACGCGGACTATTTATAAATATTTCCGTAATATTTCACAAGTGGGTTAGGGCTGTTGATAAAACAGATGTCCATGACCAACTGTCCAGGACTCTGTGTGTGTGTGGTGATGTCATTCAAAGTAGACAGTAGAGCACACTTTCACCTGCTGGAAATGTCAAAACACTTTGCTGGGAATTCAGTCCTAACAGGCTAAACTTAAACCCATGGGCACTTTCTCTTGTTATTGGGGGGGGGGGGGGGTCACAGTGACTGTGGGGGGGGGGGGGGGGAGTCACAGTCACAGTCACTTAGCTTAACCCTCATATTTGTACATACTTATTTGTACATACTTATTTGTAATAATTATGAAAATACACACCTCGCCTATAAGAGCTCTGAAGAAAACATTTTTGTACAGGATGGGGCATAGCTGTCTCAGACTTACAGTTTGTAGAAACCAGTATCATTACTGGATGTTTGAAACCAGCAGCATCAAAATACTGGTTGTTAGTTTTGTTCAAAATAATAGTGCAGGTCTCGTTGACCGCTAGCCAGATTCTGATTCCCTCTGTATCCGTACCCATTGGATGCAGTGATCACAATATAGTGGCTATATTTAGGAGAACACAGGTTCCGAAAGCTGGGCCTAAAATAGTGTATAAGGGATCATACAAAAGGGGATGATGTTAAAAATATTTGTTGATCTGATGAATTTCTGAAATTTCTTCTTCCAATTATTGATAAACATGTACCTGTTAAGAAACGCACTGTTAGAACTGTTAAGGCTCTATGGATTGATGAGGAATTGAAAAACTGTATGGTTGAAAGAGATGGGGCAAATTCCCTCTGTTCTGTCCTGGCTTGCACCACCTCTGATGGGTACTGGTCTCTGGTGTAAGTCTCTGATTGTCCACAAGATGTCACGTTGTCCTTTCCTTTTGGTGTCTGCTTCCTATATGACTCGTTCCCACGTGTTCTCTTTTTGTGGAGGTCGTGACTTATCGTAGACCTCCGGCTGCAGCATGAATGTCCTCGAGTCAAGAGAGAGATAGGGAGTCTCAAAGGTTTTATACCTTTTGGAAAGAAGAGGGTGTTTCTGTCGTTTACGGCCTACTTATCTGATTTCCCTGAGCGTGGCTTGGCAAGCAAGGTATTGAGAATTTACTATGATCTCGTGTAAACAGCTACAATCACAGTTTTATCATCACAAAAACATTCTCTTTAATCTGGATATTTCTTACCAAACATAACGAATGTAGACATCATATAGACAGTTTGGAAACTCTTAAAGTTACAATGTTTTCATAATCACACCTTCATTTAAACTTGAATGACATCACAGAATTGACATTCATATCCATATGCCAAGAGTCCTCATTTTCAACACGCATAATACAATTAATCATGTTCCCAATGTCAAGTTTCATGGGCATAAAATGATAGTCTTAGGAAAAAGGGCAATAAACTGGGCATTTTCCCTCCTCTCTTTTCCTGTGAGAGAAAGTCTGGTTGGTGTCAAAGCTTCCCCTTTCACCACTCTAATCCAGAGGAGCTTGTCAGAGGAGCTTGGCAGAAATGTATCCATCAAATGACCTGTAACCTCAAGTCATGACATGGTCATGAATGTTGTGGCTGTTGAACAAGTTGAGAAGACTAAATAACTTGGTTTTACCTTAGATTGTAAACTGTAATGGTCAGAATATCTAGATTCAATGGTTGTAAAGATGGGGAGAGGTCTGTCTCTCGTAATAAAGAGATGCTCTGCTTTTTGACACCACACTCCACAAAGCAAGTCCTGCAGCCTCTAGTTTTGTCTCATCTTGATTATTGTCCAGTCATATTGTCAAATGCTGCTAAGAAAGACCTAGTTAAGCTACAGCTGGCCCAGAACAGAGTGTCACGTCTTGCTCTTCATTGTAATCAGAGGGCTGATATAAATACTATGCATGCCAGTCTCTCTTGGCTAAGAGTTGAGGAGAGACTGACTGCATCACGTCTTCTTTTTCTAAGAAACATGAATGTGTTGAAAATTCAAAATAGTTTGCAGACAACTTACACACAGCTCTGACACACACACACACACTTACCCCACCAGACATGCCACCAGGGGTCTTTTCACAGTCCCCAAATCCAGAACAAATACAAAAAAGCGTACAGCATTATATTATATAACTCCCTTCCATCTCATATTACTCAAATGAACAGCAAACCTGGTTTAAAAAAACGGATAAAGCAACACCTCATGGCACAACGCCTCTCCCCTATTTGACCTAGATAGTTTGTGTGTATGTATTGATATGTAGGCTAAGCGTGCCATTTATTGATTTAGTTGTGTTCTTGTCTATGAATGTTTTTTGTTATGCCATGTTTCATGATCTGTGTGGACCCCAAGAAGAGTGGCTACGGCTTTTGCAAAAGCTAATGGGGATCTTGATAAAATACCAATACCATACCCACTGAGACATTGACTACTGAGGAATAGATGCAAAGCCTCGATCTCTATTGGCTGGTCTTAATGACCGAATGTTACTCCTCAAGGCAGTTCTTCGAGAGATCTTAGCTCTTATAGGGGAAGGGAGTGGTTATGATGGTGAGGATCATCTAGCAACGCATAGAACTGTGAAAAATGACACAGGGAAACGTTATAGTTGACTCGCTATTGGAGAAAGGTTTAGCACAGAGCACACACAGCTCTTGAAATCTAGTTGTTATTGGGAACTTGTCAGCTAGAAGAGTTGATGGCTTCTACAATTAGAGGGGCTGAATTGAAGGGTGGGAGGATGAAATAAATTGTCTGTTTCTGTTTTCAGCCATTCACATGAAATGACATGAAATGTCTGTTCCTCATCAGTTACATAATCAGAGGCCTTCATTTGTTCTTCCAATACACTTGTGTTTTCTTTTTACACAACAAAATGCTAAGGCTGTATAAAACGTCTGGCAATAGAAGCACAATGCAATCCTGTCTGCAACACGTTTGACTAATGTACTAATTTAATTAACCTTTATTTAACGAGACAAGTCAGTTAAGAACACCATCTTGTTTACAATGACGTTCTACACCGGCCAAACTCTGACAACGCTGGGCCAATTGTGCGCCGCCCTATGGGATTCCCAATCACGGCCGGTTGTGTTAGTCTGGATTCGAACCAGGTTGTCTGTAGTGACGCCTCTAGCACTGAGATCCAGTGTCTTAGACCACTGTGCCACTTGGGAGCCCCTAAGCCCAACATTACCACAACTTTCTCGCAACCTTCTCCAAACGTTGACTCCCATGCCTTGATTTTGTCACAGCAAGGCTAGGAGAATGACATTCTCCTTGGACTGAATCCCAACCCCAAAACTATTTTTCCACAACCTTCCTCAAATGTTGACTCAGCATAATCCCATGGCTGGTTTCCTCACAGCAGGGCTAGGCTAAAGAGCCAATCAGCCCCACTAGAAGTCTTGGCAGCACAGCACATATCTGGCAGGGCTTCCTGAAGGGATTATGGCAGAGCCTCTTTAATTAGCTCAGTTCCTGAGGGCTCTGACTGGGGCTCTATGAGGTTCTGGGCTGGGATGACCTGGCTGAGCTTATAGCAGGACCACCGGAAACAAACACAGCAGGCCAGCCAGACGCCACTCGTTTGGAGTGTGGAAGGATTGGTGTGTCTGGAGGTTGTGAGGGTGTGTGTGTGCGTGCGCCCATGCGTGTGTGTGTGTGAAGGACAGTGGGTATGGTGGGTGGAATGCAGCCTCAAGGCCTGTTTGGGTTTATGTGTGTGTTAATGTTTGTTTGACTGTGGTTTCAAGGCTTCTCAACATTGTGGATGAATAAGAGAGAGAAGCTGACACACACACACACACATATATATATATATATATATATATATATATATATATATATATATATATATATATATATATATATATATACACACAGTGGGGAGAACAAGTATTTGATACACTGCCGATTTTGCAGGTTTTCCCACTTACAAAGCATGTAGAAGTCTGTAATTGTTATCATAGGCACTCTTCAACTGTGAGTGACAGAATCTAAAACAAAAATCCAGAAAATCACATGTATGATTTTTAAGTAATTTATTTGCAATTTATTGCATGACATAAGTATTTGATACATCAGAAAAGCAGAACTTAATATTTGGTACAGAAACCTTTGTTTGCAATTACAGAGATCATATGTTTCCTGTAGTTCTTGACCAGGTTTGCACACACTGCAGCAGGGATTTTGGCCCAATCCTCCATACAGACCTTCTCCAGATCCTTCAGGTTTCGGGGCTGTCGCTGGGCAATACGGACTTTCAGCTCCCTCCAAAGATTTTCTATTGGGTTCAGGTCTGGAGACTGGCTAGGCCACTCCAGGACCTTGAGATGCTTCTTACGGAGCCACTCCTTAGTTGCCCTGGCTGTGTGTTTCGGGTCGTTGTCATGCTGGAAGACCCAGCCACGACCCATCTTCAATGCTCTTACTGAGGGAAGGAGGTTGTTGGCCAAGATCTCGCGATACATGGCCCCATCCATCCTCCCCTCAATACGGTGCAGTCGTCCTGTCCCCTTTGCAGAAAAGCATCCCCAAAGAATGATGTTTCCACCTCCATGCTTCACGGTTGGGATGGTGTTCTTGGGGTTGTACTCATCCTTCTTCTTCCTCCAAACACGGCGAGTGGAGTTTAGACCAAAAAGCGCTCTTTTTGTCTCATCAGACCACATGACCTTCTCCCATTCCTCCTCTGGATCATCCAGATGGTCATTGGCAAACTTCAGACGGGCCTGGACATGCGCTGGGCTTAATCAGGGGGACCTTGCGTGCGCTGCAGGATTTTAATCCATGACGGCGTAGTGTGTTACTAATGGTTTTCTTTGAGACTGTGGTCCCAGCTCTCTTCAGGTCATTGACCAGGTCCTGCCGTGTAGTTCTGGGCTGATCCCTCACCTTCCTCATGATCATTGATGCCCCACGAAGTGAGATCTTGCATGGTGCCCCAGACCAAGGGAGATTGACTGTCATCTTGAACTTCTTCCATTTTCTAATAATTGCGCCAACAGTTGTTGCCTTCTAACCAAGCTGCTTGCCTATTGTCCTGTAGCCCATCCCAGCCTTGTGCAGGTCTACAATTTTATCCCTGATGTCCTAACACAGCTCTCTGGTCTTGGCGATTGTGGAGAGGTTGGAGTCTGTTTGATTGAGTGTGTGGACAAGTGTCTTTTATACAAGTAACGAGTTCAAACAGGTGCAGTTAATACAGGTAATGAGTGGAGAACAGGAGGGCTTCTTAAAGAAAAACTAACAGGTCTGTGAGAGCCGGAATTCTTACTGGTTGGTAGGTGATCAAATACTTATGTCATGCAATAAAATGCAAATTAATTATTTAAAAATCATACAATGTGATTTTCTGTATTTTTGAAGTGTACCTATGATAAAAATTACAGACCTCTACATGCTTTGTAAGTAGGAAAACCTGCAAAATCGGCAGTATGCCCCAGTGAAAGTCCAAGGAAAGAAAATATGGGTAAATAAAAATACTTTACCCAACTATATACAGTTGAAGTCGGAAGTTTACATACACTTAGGTTGAAGTCATTAAAACTCATTTTTCAACCAGTCCACAGATCTCATGTTAACAAACTATATTTTTGGCAAATCAGTTAGGACATCTACTTTGTGCATGACACAAGTAATTCTTCCAACAATTGTTTACAGACAGATTATTTCACTTATAATTCACTATATCACAATTCCAGTGGGTCAGAAGTTTACATACACTAAGTTGACTGTGCCTTTAAACAGCTTGGAAAATTCCAGAAAAGTATGTCATGGCTTTAGAATCTTCTGATAGGCTAATTGACATCTTTTGAGTCAATTGGAGGTGTACCTGTGGATGTTTTTCAAGGCCTACCTTCAAACTCAGTGCCTCTTTGTCATGGGAAAATCCAAAGAAATCAGCCAAGACCTCAGTCTGGTTCATCCTTGGGAGTGATTTCCAAACACCTGAAGGTACCACGTTAATCTGTACAAACAATAGTCCCAAGTATAAACACCATGGGACCACGCAGCCGTCATACCGCTCAGGAAGGAGACGCGCTTTGTCTCAATCCCAGAACAACAGCAAAGTACCTTGTGAAGATGCTGGAGGAAACAGGTACAAAAGTATCTATATCCACAGTAAAACAAGTCCTATATCGACATAACCTGAAAGGCCGCTCAGCAAGGAAGAAGCCACTGCTCCAAAACCGCCATAAAAAAGCCAGACTTCGGTTTGCAACTGTACATGGGGACAAAGATAGCACTTTTTTGAGAAATGTCCCTTGGTCTGATGAAACAAAAATAGAACTGTTTGGCCACAATGACCATCGTTATGTTTGGAGGAAAAAGGGGGATGCTTGCAAGCCGAAGAACACCATCCCAACCATGTAGCACGGGGGTGGCAGCATCATGATTTGGGTTTGCTTTGCTGCAGGAGGGACTGGGGCACTTTTAAAGCTTGGTCTTCCAAATGGACAATGACCCCAAGCATACTTCCAAAGTTGTGGCAAAATGGCTTAAGGACAACAAAGTCAAGGTATTGGAGGGGCCATCACAAAGCCCTGACTTCAATCTTATAGAAAATCCGTTACACCAGTTCTGTCAGGAGGAATGGGCCAAAATTCACCCAACTTATTGTGGGAAGCTTGTGGAAGGCTGCCTGAAACGTTTGACCCAAGTTATACAATTTAAAGGCAATGCTATCAAATACTAATTGAGTGTATGTAAACTTCTGACCCACTGGAAATATAAATAATTATCTCTACTATTATTCTGACATTTCACATTCTTAAAATAAAGTGGTGATCCTAACTGAACTAAGACAGGGAATTTTTACTAGGATTAAATGTCAGGAATTGTGAAAAACTGAGTTTAAATGTATTTGGCTAAGGTGTATGTAAACTTCCGACTTAAAGTTTTATATATATATATATATATATATATATATATATATATAGCCTTACACAAACTTCAGTTGTGTAATTATATTACACATTTTAAATTGCCGATCCGCAGTTTTAAACGATAACAAAGCAGTCACCTCATCTCTGTTTAGATTTTATTTTTAAGCTGAGTTATAGGGCTGGAGAAATGTAACCAATCTCAAATTCATAGACCGAGCTATGGATGCAAGGACTGACCATCCATGATATCAACATTATAGTTTTAACCATGGTTTGAGGTTTACATTGTTCACAAACACTGTAGTGAAACAAGCTTATATTTTGGGTTCTGATGTGGTACGACAGTTGAACTAAGCATGAGGCATTATAAGTTAATTTCTTCAAGAATCTATGGGTGTGTTATTTGTTGGACTAAACAGTATTGCTGGACACTAGAGTCTGTTTGTGTATATCTGTCAGTATGTTTAGGTGAAGGGCTGTTGGATGGGCACACCACACACACTGTATGTCATTTTCCCCACAGCCTGATAACCATCACAACAGAGAGGGAAGCCAGAGAGATACCCTGGGGTTGGACACGCCAGTCCAACCATTTCTCTATATGACTAATCTCATAATTTATAGTTACGACAGTCTGGAAACATAGCTGGGATAGCTCCGCTGGGGGGAGGCTATTTTGGAATCTGACTCCCACTCAAGACCTGGGTTCAAATACTACTTGAAATAGGCATGGTATGTTCCCCATTGGCTGGGTATCAAGAGCAGAGTGGCCTACTGCTGCTTGTGAGTGAGTGAGTGAGTGAGTGAGACGTACAGGGTCAGCCACATGAGGGAAGAACAAAACAGTCACACCCATAAACAAACGTGTTACCATTGAGACAGACTGGGTGTAATGCTCCACAGACACTGCCATGTTTCTTCTATTCTACTATCTGTTTCCAACCTTTGACACGTCATTGTTATTCTGTCTGTGTGTGTAAGACAGAGAACACACAGATGCTGCAGACAGGACACAGCGGATGAACCACAAGGTCTGGTCCTCACCTTCACCCAGACTGGGTCATAGACTTAAGTAAACATATTTATGACATTGAAGGATAAGAGTCCAGATCAGACATTACCTTTTCACTTTGACCACAATGTCTTGCCCTGACTCCTACATGGCCTTGCTCAGCGGATGACTGTGAAAATTATTTTCATACATTTCCATACAGTTTAAAATCCCATGCCCTTTTTAATTTGACAAATAAGTCATGGGAAGTCCCCCACAATGGCAAGGGCTGTTGTTATCCTACATGAAGATTAACCACCACTGGTCGAGTAACTAACTTTTAATAATCCTTACAAAAACTATTTTGTAGCTCGCAAATCCGGACCTCGAAGCCAGTTCCACTGCTTATTTTTATTTTTTTTACTTCATCCCTCTAATCAGGGACTCATTTAGTCCTGGAACACCAGGTGGGTGCAATTAATTATCAGGTAGAACAGAAAACCAGCAGTAGTCTGGACCTCGTGGGTAAGATTTGAATACCACTGTTCTAAAGCAAACAGAGCAGAGTGAAGTTTCAACATGTCAAATAACGGTGAACCTGAAAAACGACAGGTGAGGTCGGTGGTTGGTGCATGAGTGACATCATCAGCCCAATGATGGCAAACGTGACGGTGCTAGATGGACTAACCGCTGATTCACCTGTTCACTTAACATTAGTCATGGCGTGGGAACTTTACAGTCGTCATGACTGCTGCTAGACAGTCAAAGAATTGTGTTTTCCCAGAGAAAGTTCTAGACTGTTGCTGTTTCTCAGTCCTACTAGGTGAAATCCCAACTTGAGGTCTGTGGTGTAATAATTGATTTTTGTGGTTAGTCTCCAATTGACATCATCAATACATGATTTACGTCAAATTCAGAGTTACATGGACAGACCGATCTGAAGCTAGGATTTACCTCATAGGGAAAGATCTTCCTTCCTGAAACCCTGCACTGCTCAGTACATGTCCCTTCTCTCTTTTTGTGTTGCAGTCCTTAGAGATGGACCAGAGCACCTTACACAGGATGAAGAAGATGGTCAAGGCCATCCACAGCTCTGGACTAAGTAAGTGGCCATACACACACAGCATAATAAGCCTTATTATAATACGTTATAAAGGCTCATACATGTTTACGACAAGTTATAAAGCATTATACTGACAGGCTTTAAGTAAAGTGATGATCAGCAGTATTTTCAAAATGGCTGCCAATTCCCTTATGAATGAATTCACGGGGCTTGTTGTGTGGGCATTGTTGTTTGTTGGGCTCCTTTGTTAGTCACGTGACTAGGGCGTGGGATGAGAGCTCATTATGGCTTGTGTGTTTGTGGATGGTGTCGTTGTATAGGTTCTATATGACGCGTTGGCTGAGCCACGCCACTCTATTTAAGAAGTCCAAAGTGTTGGTATTCCTGACTCCATATATGTTCATGAGTCATATAATGCCTCAAGGCAAAGGGTGGCTACTTTGAAGAATCTCAAATATAACATATATTTTGATTTGTTTTTTGGTTACTACATGATTCAATATGTGTTATGTCATAGTTTTGAGGTCTTCACTTTTGTTCTACAATGTAAAAAATAGTGAAAATAAAGAAAAACCCTTGAATGAGTAATATTCCAAACTTTTGGCCCCCAGTGTATATTTTTTTTTAATGTATTCGTTCAGGTTCACAGTGCAGACCGAACCGAGATCCCTGTACCGAATATGTGTACCGTTACACCCCAGCTGACTGGCTGGCTGGCTGGCTGGCTGGCTGGCTGACTGGCTGACTGGCTGACCATTGAATAAATAAACATTGAACTGTGTAATAGTCTTTCCTATTTGAGGGCTTTAACTGTCAGATGTCACTTTCAACTGCTCGTTAACTGCCCCTATCCCCCCTCTAAACCCCCACTTCTCTCCACACAGCCCCTATCCCCCCTCTAAACCCCCACTTTCTCTCTCCCTCTTAACTGGAATCATATGTGGCCGTTCCATTCCAGTAAGGCAAAGGGGGGCCCCTCTTTTCCTGTTCGTTGTTAGTGGCTGGCTGATTCAGAACCCCTCAATCAGCAATGAGTGATACAGTATGTGGTTGGTTGGTTCTCACCATCTCCGTCTGTCTGTCTGTCTGTCTGTCTGTCTGTCTGTCTGTCTGTCTGTCTGTCTGTCTGTCTGTCTGTCTGTCTGTCTGTCTGTCTGTCTGTCTGTCTGTCTGTCTGTCTGTCTCTTCCTCTCTACAGGGGGGCATTAATGATTTTCCTCAGAGATGTTAGTCAGCGTTCTGCTGCTTGTCAGGTTTTTGTTGTTGTGAACACACCTGCGGTTAGCATGCAGCTGCAGATCTTGGCTCCGACACACACACACACACACACACACACACACACACACACACACACACCGTTACAGACTGAAAGATACCATATTGAACAAAAGCAGACTATTATCTGAGGTAAGCCATCAGGATAGCATAGATGTACATTTTGTAATAGTTACTGGAAAAACTGTTGCCTTAGCGCCCGGCTGTTACTGCTCCCAATGTCGTTGCCATACAAGACCATTGACAAAGGACCTGGCTAAAGCACAAACAGATTGGCATCCACAGACGGGCACCCATGCTAGAAGAATGGAGACAGGTACTCACAAATCCTTGTTTCTATTACCCATTTCACACTATTGTGCCGTCTCAGACGACACTATGCTGGCCCTGATCCAGCTGTCTTCCAGCAACTATTACAACTAGTACAGCTCTGCTCAGTGGTGTGAAAAGGGTATATGAAAGGGTATATGTGGTCACTTTCTCCTGGGTCATTGACAGGTTTTAGGCAGAGAGCAGTGGCACCGCTGGGTTAGACACTACACTGGCAGAGAAAGAGGGGGAGAGGGAGAGGGGGAGAGAGAGAGAGACAATAAAAACAATGAAGTGTGTTTGTGGTTCTAGGTCACGCGGAGAACAAGGAGCAGTACATCGAAGTGCTGGAGAACCTGGGGAACAGTCACCTGACCCAGGACAACAACGAGGTGTCCACAGGGTTCCTCAACATGGCCGTCTTCACCAGGGAGGTCACCGCGCTCTTCAAGAACCTGGTGAGAGGAGAGGGAGACTTTAGAGGGGAAGGAGAGTGGGAGTCGGGTGAAGAAGGTGGAGGAGGGGTAATAGAGAGAAGTGGGAAGGTCCACACAATATTTATTGCATTTTACAGGACAAAGTTTCACTCATCTGGGCTTCATTAATGTTACAGGGGGAGGAGCGGTAAGACATATTTGGAGGGGGGGGGTTGACTTTCAGGGGTTGGGGAAGGGGTTAAGACTTCGTAGAGAGGGGTGGAGGAAGAGCTTTGGGAAGTAGGGGAGAGCACAAGAGGCAATAGGTGCAAGACTTGGGGGACGATTTGTGAGTGAGATGGTGTTGAGATGGTGTTTATGTACTGCAGTGACGGTGATGAGAGGTGTTGATGTACTGCAGTGATGGTGATGAGAGGTGTTGAGATGGTGTTTATGTACTGCAGTGACGGTGATGAGAGGTGTTGAGATGGTGTTTATGTACTGCAGTGACGGTGATGAGAGGTGTTGATGTACTGCAGTGATGGTGATGAGAGGTGTTGAGATGGTGTTTATGTACTGCAGTGACGGTGATGAGAGGTGTTGAGATGGTGTTTATGTACTGCAGTGACGGTGATGAGAGGTGTTGAGATGGTGTTTATGTACTGCAGTGACGGTGATGAGAGGTGTTGAGATGGTGTTTATGTACTGCAGTGACGGTGATGAGAGGTGTTGAGATGGTGTTTATGTACTGCAGTGACGGTGATGAGAGGTGTTGAGATGGTGTTGATGTACTGCAGTGACGGTGATGAGAGGTGTTGAGATGGTGTTGATGTACTGCAGTGACGGTGTTGAGATGGTGTAGATGTACTGCAGTGACAGTGATGAGAGGTGTTGAGATGGTGTTTATGTACTGCAGTGACGGTGATGAGAGGTGTTGAGATGGTGTTTATGTACTGCAGTGACGGTGATGAGAGGTGTTGAGATGGTGTTTATGTACTGCAGTGACGGTGATGAGAGGTGTTGAGATGGTGTTTATGTACTGCAGTGACGGTGATGAGAGGTGTTGAGATGGTGTTTATGTACTGCAGTGACGGTGATGAGAGGTGTTGAGATGGTGTTGATGTACTGCAGTGACGGTGATGAGAGGTGTTGAGATGGTGTTTATGTACTGCAGTGACTGTGATGAGAGGTGTTGAGATGGTGTTGATGTACTGCAGTGACGGTGATGAGAGGTGTTGAGATGGTGTTGATGTACTGCAGTGACGGTGATGAGAGGTGTTGATGTACTGCAGTGACGGTGATGAGAGGTGTTGAGATGGTGTTTATGTACTGCAGTGACGGTGATGAGAGGTGTTGATGTACTGCTGTGACGGTGATGAGAGGTGTTGAGATGGTGTTGATGTACTGCAGTGACGGTGATGAGAGGTGTTGATGTACTGCTGTGACGGTGATGAGAGGTGTTGAGATGGTGTTTATGTACTGCAGTGACGGTGATGAGAGGTGTTGATGTACTGCTGTGACGGTGATGAGAGGTGTTGAGATGGTGTTGATGTACTGCAGTGACGGTGATGAGAGGTGTTGATGTACTGTTGTGACGGTGATGAGAGGTGTTGAGATGGTGTAGACGTACTGCAGTGACGGTGATGAGATGTGTTGAGATGGTGTTGAGATGTTGTTGATGTACTGCAGTGACGGTGATGAGATGGTGTTGAGATGGTGTTGAGATGGTGTAGATGTACTGCAGTGACGGTGATGAGAGGTGTTGAGATGGTGTAGATGTACTGCAGTGACAGTGATGAGAGGTGTTGAGATGGTGTAGATGTACTGCAGTAACAGTTATGAGAGGTGTTGATGTACTGCAGTGACGGTGATGAGAGGTGTTGAGATGGTGTTGAGATGGTGTAGATGTACTCATCCCAAAGGCTAGGTCAGCTGATGCAGCACAAAGGACAAATGTCCAGCGGTCTAATGTCCATTGCTTGTGTTTCTTGGCCCAAGCAAGTCTCTTCTTCTTATTGGTCTCCTTTAGTAGTGGTTTCTTTGCAGCAATTCGACAATGAAGTCCTGATTCACAGTCTCCTATGAACAGTTGATGTTGAGATGTGTCTGTTACTTGAACTCTGTGAAGCATTTATTTGGACTGCAATTTCTGAGGCTCGTAACTCTAATGAACTTATCCTCTGCAGCAGACGTAACTCTGGGTCTTCCATTCCTTTGGCGGTCCTCAGTTTCATCATAGCGCTTGATGGTTTTTGCGACTGCACTTGAAGAAAGTTCTTGAAAATTTCCATATTTAATTACCTTCATGTCTTAAAGTAATGATGGACTGTTGTTTCTCTTTGCTTATTTGATCTGTTCTTGCCATAATATGGACTTGGTCTTTTACCAAATAGGGCTATCTTCTGTATACCACCCCTACCTTGTCACAACACAACTGATTGGATCAAACGCATTAAGAAGGAAATACATTTACTTTTAACAAGGCACACCTGTTAATTGAAATGCATTCCAGGTGACTACCTCATGAAGCTGGTTGACAGAATGCCAAGAGTGTGCAAAGCTGTCATCAAGGCAAAGGGTAGCTTCTTTAGTTACTACGTTTCCATATGTGTTATTTCATAGACACCTGTACAGTTAATGTAACCATGCAAATATTCACTTACCTGTAAATGTAACTGTATATTTACCTGTACAGTTAATTTAACCAAAATATTCACTTACCTGTTTATTTAGCCAGTATGTATATTAAGTAAACTTTTTACCCTCACTTATATCATACGCCCTTTTAGCTATTTAAGCATTTCTCTGCCATCGACCTGTATAGTATAGTTAACCATCCAACATCCACCAATGTATAGTGTACATATTCAGCCAACCACCCATACTATGCCATGTCTTTTTATAGCTTTTTTGCACTCCAGACTTCTTGTATTTTGATACTTTTTCATACTGCCGCTCTATGTATCATGAATCGTGTATCTGTCTTTTGTGTATTTTCGTTCTGGCATTTTGCACCTGCCCTGTGTTTTTTTCCTATCCATCTATCCATCTAGTTGATGTCTTCACTATTATTCTACAATGTAGAAAATAGTAAAAATAAAGAAAAACCCTTGAATGAGTAGGTGTTCTAAATCTTTTGACCGGTAGTGAATGTAAACATGTCATTATCTGCTCCCTAACCAACATCTAGTCCATGATGTATGTAACTCTCTGAAATGTGATTAAAGTGTGATCTTAGAAGCATTACTCAACTTGCGCCACAATGCCAACGTTTAGATGCAAGTTAACCAAGCCATGAGCGCAATAACTCTGGCTGTGTGTGTGTGTGTGTGCTGTCAGAGGGGTTATTTATGAATGAGTTGCAGTTCGGTCACAGCTGGACGGTCAAAGGGCCCCTGTTTTAAGGAGAGGAAGGGTGAGGGGAGACCCCAAACTTGTCTCAGGTGTGTGCGTGCGCATATGCTTGCAGGAGTGTGTGTGTGTGTGTGTCATTGTCTCGGAGTGATACAACAGCTGCAGGAGAACAGTCTGAGCCCCTCCGAAAACTGGAGCAAGCCGAAACCCTCCCACTGATAGTCTCCATAGCGATGATAATTCATCCCAGACCTCTGTGTGTTGGGAGTGGACAAGGTCCCTCCCCTTTCTCCCTCTAGCTGTCAATCAAAGTTTCCCTAGCAGGCTCTAGAGGAAGTGCTAGAGGGAACTGGGGAAACCAATCCAAGTCCCTGACGCTGTTTAATTTAGAGGCTTTTAGAGTAAACTCTGTGTGTGTGTGTGTGTGTGTGTGTGTGTGTGTGTGTGTGTGTGTGTCACTGTTAGGCCTACACAACACAAGGCCTTTTTCCATTCGCTCAGTTATTGGAAGTCAATCAAAACAAACAAAGCTTTGGATCAATTTCTCAAGGTTAACCCGAGTATGAACTCAGAAGAGGGAAGTGGTTGTATTTACCTAAAAGGCTGCTTCAGGACATGTTTTTGCACTGAACACTTAGTCAGTGTATTGT